>JAOTRH010082131.1:0-17108 GCA_034768845.1 Heliamphora exappendiculata
ATATTATAAAAGTGGGAGTATGATGTTCTTTTGTAGCGATGACAACATAAAGCAGTACAGAAGACGAATAGAGATCCAATGTGATTTAAGAGTACCAGATTCTCCGTAGGCGGCATCGGCAGTTGAAACCTTGGAGCCGATGGCTGCAGCTCCAAGGAGCACCGTGAGGGCCAAGCGGCGAGACAGGGCGGCGCCGCCATCCTCTTCTTGGACAGCCTGTTTTTGGGCTTTGCAGATAATTAGGTGGTTGAGCTTGAGGGTTGTTGGGACATTGGTTTTAGATGAAGATCTGGTTGGGGTAGAGAGTGGATGGTGGTGCAAGAAGCAGGCAGCTGTGGAGGCCATTTCTGCGTCTCACCCTTCTTCCTTCTTCCTTCTTCCTTCTCTTCTAATCTGGGTGCGGATTGAAGATTGGGTAGGTTTTGTTTTTGTGATATGTGAAGGATAATGGCTGCTTTCGGATATTGGATGGGAAGTGGATGATAGGAAGATTAGATTTTTTATGAGGGATAAGGGTTTAGGGGCTCTAGTTGTGCCACGTGGTACTCGAAATATTGAACCGTGTACTGGTGCAATCCATGTCATTCACCGAGGGGTCAGAGACTAATTGGCAGAATACTTGTTGAATAATTTCGGAGGACAATGTCTTATTTATGTAGTGTTTATATTTAATAAAATAAAAAATATTTTTAATAAAATAATATTAATTTATTTTTTTAATTAAATAAAAAATAAAAATAACTCACTTATTATATATTAAATATTTTTATTTGTTAAATACATCTAGTGTAATTGTTTACATGTTACTCCATCAACATCTAATAATTTTTTCATTAGCAAAATATAATAATTTTTTGTTAGTTTATTCAATTTTTTTTTTTTTTTTTTTTAGAGAAAATACTCTTTGGCTCATTATTTTTTAGCTAAATGTACTTTTAGGTAAATAATGTTTTTCATGATAAACAACACACGTGCCAATCTAAAAATTTTTTAAAAAAATTGACAATTAGTCTCTTTTTTAGACATCGCAAGAATTTTAGTCCTACTATCCTTATTTTAGTAGTTTTAATTCCATCATAAATCAAAATAAAATTTTATAACTGATTTATTCCTATTTAAAATATTTAATTTTACTTTCTATCATAATTCAAATTTGAATTTTTTCTACACACATTTACGCTTGTATTTATATCCAAATCCCATTATACTTCTTTCTTTATCATATACCCTCTCTCTCTCTCTCTCTCTCTCTCTCTCTCCTCATAATTCTTTCCTTTCTCTCGCTAGAATTCTAAGTTCCACCATGCCCCCCAAATCGGAGACGATGGAGCCGTTTCTGACACAACGTTTAATCCGTTCAAGAAAATGAGACCTCTCTCTCTTCATCCCCTTCATTTTATTCCTTGCGAACCCAGATCGGGATTCGCCGAACCCACTAATGCAACGTAGAACGCATGACAGAATCATGCTCATTAACCCTCTAACGCAAGGCATGGTGGTGATCGAAAACAATTCTTAAGCCTGGATTCTCTAATCCAAGACCTATTGAACAAAAACTGTCACGACCCATTTCAAGAATGGCGTCCGTGACCAGATAATGAGTCAAGACTCACTTGAGGCTTCTTTTTTTGATCTTCATTTAGAAGATTTCTCATTTATGAATATTAAAAGAATTTAGAAATATATCATTTTTATAAAAGAAATTTACATTTACATTACTCAGATCTCATTTCAAAACTCTCCAAAACTCACTAACTGTGCATGCAAGTGAATTCATGCAGGATATAGACATATTCTAGAAAAAAATTTCCTTTGATGCATCACCTAACATGTTAAAAATACGTCCATTAGCAAAAATATGGAGAATTTATTAATATTTGAGTTATTATCAATTTCACAATTTTAGAATGATATAATTTAACGGTTTTACCAGCAATTAGTAGGGAGCGACCCTATGATACAATACATTGGATATAATCAATCATTTTCAGCCACCTGGCCATGACTCCCTCCCTATTACCTCACCTCGCTGGTACGCTTATCGTCTCCCAATGCCCAGTACGCTGTTTAGACAATCAGTCTTACTCCTTCAATCATTTTATTTCTATTTCACTTTTCATTATGATCCATCATCATTTTATAACAATTATAGCATATTGATTATTAATGTGAAATAAAAACAATGAGACCCATATTCCTTTAATTTTTGTGATGTATTTATTCGTAACGTGTGGTTATTGTTTTAATCGTTATAGGAAAGTATATTTTTATGTGTTATGCATGTGATAGCTAAGATATGCATGTTGGATTCGATTTTGAAACCGTTAATGCGGTGTATCAAAGTTGAAAATTTTTCGTTCTGATGAGACCGCTCGATTGATCTTTAGACTGATTGATCGGTCTATCTGGCATGAGCTAGATATTGCCAGCTCATT
Source organism: Heliamphora exappendiculata (assembly GCA_034768845.1). NCBI lineage: Eukaryota > Viridiplantae > Streptophyta > Magnoliopsida > Ericales > Sarraceniaceae > Heliamphora > Heliamphora exappendiculata. The sequence goes on from JAOTRH010082131.1 coordinate 2,436, forward strand.
GCCTTGGTTTTTGAGCCCTAGCTTGTTGAGCATACTTCTTTTTAAAAGGTAGATCAAATCATCTGCCTTCTCTCTAGATTTGAGCATGGTTTGGGCTCGATTTTTGATGTTTCAATAGTCAATCCTTGTTATCCTCGTCCTGGGCTTGGCGTTCATCCGAACGGATTCTCGTTTTAGCAATTTTAGTTTCTCTCCGGCGTGCAAAGCGTCGAGTTTTTTTTTACTCATCGAGGTAAGATTCTAGACTATCGTTCTTTAAAAGGGTGATACATGCGTTTATATGTATTTCTACCGTTAAAAAAATGCATTTACTGTTAAACCTTGTGTTTAAACCATGTTTGTTGGATGAAAGAGCATGTTATGCGATCTTGTGATTTATTACAAAGTAGGTGAACTTGGGTGTGTCCGAAGTTTTCGAAAAGATGAGTTTTGAAAACCGAAAGAGTTATGACAATGTTTACGAAAACCTAGTTTGGAGGTTTGAAGCTGGGGTTGAGCCTTGTTTTAAAATGATTCGGTTGAGATGTTGGTTAATATCGATGGCTATGTGGATGGTATAATGGTGTGCGTTTAGATATTTGGTACATAGCCGTGTGCATGCCTATATCTGTTAAGTCATGCCGAGCATCGTTGTAAAGAATTGCATATAGGGGCAAGCCGTTGTCATACGGTGAAGACCACAAAGAATTTTATATTGGGGTAAGCTGTTGTCCTACGGTGAAAGACCGTGAAGAATTGTGTATTATGACAAGTTGTTGTCCTACGGTGAAAGACTGTGAAGAGTTTCATATTATGACAAGTAGTTGTCCCGCGGTGAAAACCCGCAAAGAATTGAATGATTGGGTTAGTGCTATCCTACAATGAAAAATCGTAAAAGAGTACGAGATGTATATAAACATGGTTGTTTATGTGTGTTATACTATTGGATCTCATAGAATCATATGAAAACTTGTGGTTTTAATGGTAGAAATTTATTTTTATACTCGTGTTGTCGAGTGATTCATATAAATTGTAATTGCATGTTATGCTTTTAAATACATGCTAATCTGTTCCTATTGGGTTTCGACTCACGTCGTGGGATCTTAAAAACTTTTTTCAAGTGGTTTTGATCATGTAGCTTGATCTTGTGGAGCCGGGGTGGCGGAGGACAAAACTCTTTATTTTGTACTTCGGTAGTTTATTATCGATTTTGTTATTGGATCATGTAATGATTTATAATGCTTTAATCTTGAAAGCATGTTTTGTAAGCCTTGGGAAATTTATTTCAATGCATGTATGTTGTAAGATCCATGAGAGCAACTTTGGGTTGGTTGTTGTTTTCCATTATCATTGGTTTCAACGTTTTACTAAAATCATGTTCGGTTGTTTTATGCTTTATTACAATGTTTGTGCCTCGAGAGAGGATTTTGAGCCTTGTTTTAGTAGGCCAACGGGCTTGATTTTTGCTTTGAAAACTTTTTAAAAATGTTGGAAAATGTTTAGGTGTTGAGGAAGAAAAGTTACATTTTTAAAAAATGATCTAGAGTCAGACCGCTCAATGGATCGATCGATCGGTCTATTGAGCAGTCAAACCAAACTCTCTATTGTTTTGCAGGCATGCGAAAAACAGTATGCAGGTTGAGACCGATCAAGCGGTCTTATGACCGATCAATCGGTCTGAGCATATTTCAAAAATCTTGTTTGATTGTTTTAAAGTTTGGCTCTTGGGAACCATAACCTTAGTCTTATAGGCTATTCTCTTACATAAAATAAACCCTCGCTAGGGTGTTTTTGAAAGGTCTTAGCTTTTGTTTTGGCGTTATGTTTTTTTTTGACCCGTTTGAGTTTGGACAATTTTGGTGGAATGTGGTATCCCAAAATGATTATTCGTGGGCATTTCGTATGACCCAAATTTTGGGGTGTGACAACTTGGTATCAGAGCTCTGGATTTGAATACTTAAGAGTCGTGGGAGAGGTTGCATCACCCTGTGAGGATGGTTGCATGTGCTTGATTGCATGTGTTTAAATATTTTGATAACATGAGTATGATAACCTGTTGATCATGAGAATGTTATGTATACGTGAGCATGTGGGTTGGACCTTAGAATTGATGGTCTTGCTTTCGGGTGTTTGGATTAACAAACTTGGAAGCCAAGTAAGAAATGTGTTTGGACGACGTACTTTCTAGTAAGGAATCTAAGTAGGTTACCCAAATTGATTCGTCACTCTTGTCGGTGCTCCTTGGTATGTGAAATTTGTTTAGCATGATCTTAAATGGCTAAGTGTTAGCATGATTATGTGACTGGTGTTAGCAATAACATGATGTATCGAACCTTAGGTTGTTATGTTCTATATCTCTTTCATATATGAACTGTGTTTCCTTGGAGAGGATGAGGACGTGGTCGGGGTCTTGGTATGGGTCATAGAGGTGCAGCCCAGTTATTGTTGATTGCTGTGAGGTAAGGTCATGAGTTGAGTGTTGATCACTTGGTACGTTGTGGAACTTGCTCATAAGTTATGGTAACTACATGAGTTGATGTTAGCCTTAGTTAGTTACCCGCTATGCATTCGTATGATCATGGTTTTGTTCCGGTGTTGTTGAGGCGTGAATAATTGGCCGGTCGTTGTGACGTCCCGTTCTCCGGGCACGTCGGGACATACGTAACTATAAATAAGAGATATATTATAGTCAAGCATTCATAATTTCATACGATAATTTCTATATCATTAACGGTTCAGAATTTGTTCAAAACACTTAATGATTACAGTCATCTTGAAAATTTAACAAAAGTTACAATATGTCCGTGGAAAACTGAACAAAAGATCAAAAAGAGAAGATTTTCATCTTCAAGCTGCGTTATTGGGGTTAACCGACTCCTATCACTCTCCCCCTTCTTCGAAGTCTTCTTCGTCAACGAACACGCCTTCCTCAGATGGTTCTTCTTCTTCACCTGTGGCACGAATGCTATGAGCCGGAGCTTAGAAGCAAATTTTCTAAACTGTCTAATAAACTCACAACAAAATATCCTACAATACATATCGTATAATACACAATACAAATTTAAGGGCAAAGAGACAAACAACCTACCATTTTCAACACGGCAAGCATATATAAGAATAATTGTGTGAGTGCGTGATACAGATGAATGCAATGCAATTGCCTAATCCAACTTATTTCCAAAACAATAACATGAATTCCACACTGGGAATTACAGAATAGACTTGATGGGACCTGATCACCAAACCTATCCTTGCCTCGTTGAGAAAGGTAAACCCTCGCCATGGCTACATGCCTTAGCCATTTTACGCAATGGTAACAACGTGGGGACTGGCCTTTATCCAATTTTACCCATCCTTATTCCAGGCTAACCAATCCCACCTTAAGGACTAGGATGCTCCTTAGGTGTCAACCCAAAGTCTAATTAATGACAGGAATTTCAAGAGACACTTTATGATAGTTTAAAGTACTAAGATGAGGAATTTAGGACCGCCATAATTGGGCTCTTCTCTGAAGTTACTACCACAGTGGGATTAAGTCCACCGAATTAGGCCCTTCTCCGAATTTACCCTTTAAAACATCGTGGTAATGGGGTTTAGGCCTGCCATAATTGGGCTCTTCTCCGAATTTACTACCATAGTGGGATTAGGTCCGCCGAATTAGGATCTTCTTCGAAATTACCCAAATTACCCATGTCAACACTACTTCTATAATACAACCATAACTCAAGGAGCGACGAAAACCAAAGGGACATATTCCCAACAAATATGACCGAGGTTCAAAATAAGCAAAACCAATGTACAGGATACAACCCACAAGATGCCCCAGATGCATTGCTATGATGCTTATGGTACAACTCGTATCTTGAAGTACAATTTTAATAATAGCATGGCATGAAACTAAACATGGCATGACATACAAACCAACATAGCATAAAGTATAAGTCTTTAAAGCATCTGGTACAAGTATATGAGGCACAAGTTATGATTTTATGTGACATAGAATTGAACTACCAGCATGGGTTCATTTCATCAAAATTATTATTTTCATACACCAAATATTCACAAAGTTCATATAAAGTCTATATACTCAAGTTTCACAAAGTAACACGCCATTCGTACACTTAGCCAATTTTAAGTAAATGTTTAATTGCTAGTTTTAAAGTTGCGATAGTGTTTTGAAGTACCTAGACATGGATTTAATTTTTGAAATTTGAACACCAATTAGATAAAAATATTTTCTATAACTTTCATATTTAAAACTAAGGTCAGATCCTAGGGTAAAGGGTTATTTATTTTATTTAAGTCAAAATCGTTCAGCATTTTACAGAGAAAAACACAGAATTTGGGCCTCTGTTGGCCACAGTTTTGGGGCATCAATTCAAGGGTTATGGCTATGATTTTTGGTGAGATTTTAGTTTAAGGTGGCCCCTACAAGTCTCATGTTTTGTGCTTGGAAAAGTGGTTTGGAAAAATATAGTGCTTTTGGCCAATTTATAAAAAAGGTTCAGTCAACCTAAAAATGGTTTGCAGAATGGGTTTTCAACAAAGAATGTTCAAAACCTTTGGGGTATCATCCGAAGGTATTTCATGATTATTTTTACTCAGTATTTAGTTTAATATGTTAACTACAATTTTCATATTTACCACTTTTAAAGTTGGCATTTAAAAACTTAGGATTTTGGTCTCACAAAAAGGTATGACAGAGAGCTCTCTCTGTCACTAAATCTCAACAGTGATTTTGAAAAGTGTTTTGACCCATCAAGACTTCATATTTTTTACTCATTTTTGGTGGACAGTATGATAAATGTGTTATCTACAAGTTTTATGTTTTGGCCCAAGCTTGGTTCTCACTCTAATGTAGGATATTTAGGTCTGCAACTCAGAATGGTCAAAATCTGACACTCTTTGAAAAAAATAACATATTTGGAGTTTTACCCAACGAAATCACTTCAAGCCAATTTTGTATGAACGAAAACTGAAAAATTTAGGTCTGAATATAAAAATCACTTTAAGATTATTTTTTACAATTAGTTATAATGTTTTAAAGTTCGTGGCAGCATGTTGGTAAGCCTAGAAAATCAAGTTGTTTAGAGTTTTGATAGTTTAGTTCATGTGGTGTTCATTTTTTATGTAATTTATTTGCATACATGTCATGTACTCATATAAACCAAAACTCGAGAACATATTCATGTCATAAAACTCAATCTTACACTAACAGTCCACTATCCATACCTACGATGCTTTTTTGAGTTAAAATTTGTTTCCTACTTTTAGGGTTGATTATAGAGATGAATTGTGAGCTATTTTATGAGAGATTATCAGAAAATTTTAAGAGATTTACTTACCTTATTTGATGCTCAAATTGTTGAAAAAGAGTAGGACTTAGCTTTATAGCTCCTTTATTGAGCATTCCTTCCTTCTTTTTCTTTCATTCTTTCTTCTTCTTTGAAAACACTTAGAATATTTTGTGATCTCTCTCTCACACTCTCTTAGCCCAATGTACATATAGGAGAAGAGTGTTTGGGTATGTTTTTATAATTAAAATTATAATGAAGAATAATTATTGCAAGTAGTTTTAATTTAAATTTTTTCTAAATTCCCATTGTTGCATGGGATGTGGGGTTTATTCAGATTTTACAGGTGGAAAGTCTGCTAGGGCAGGTTTGGGTGGTTCCAAATCTGATTTTGCATTTAATTAGGGTTTAAATTGAGTTTTAGTACCATTTTGTGAAACAAATGCATAAAATATTAATTTTATTTATCTTTTTAGTATCTAAACCTACTAAAATCTATTATATTAATATATTTATAATTAATTTAGTTTTTTCATGATTTATCATAATTTTAATAACAATTAAATAAATAGGTGTAGGTTTTTAAGTAAAATTAAGCTAATTTGATTAGAATTGACTTTTTGACTTATTTATTGTGTAGAGATTTTAAATAATTATTTGTTTACTTTTTTTGACCTATATTATTATATTATTATGTGTATTACTTGTATAAAAAGTATTGGATCAAAATAATACTTAATTTATATATCTTTTTCTCATTTTTAAGTTTAAAAAGGTAAAAAGTAACTTTTTGGGCACATTTTCCTAGGTGGCCAGTCATGCAAGGGTAATTTGGTCATTTTTTGTTATTATTTTATCTTTTATTAATTAACTACATATAAATATCTTATTTTGGTTGTCTATGTGTCAAATTTTAAATTTTTAAGATTTTTTGCTGTACTAGGAGCAAAATGGTCATTTTATCCTAATAATAAGAAATTTTGATATTTAATTTTATATTTTATGTATTTACTTAATTTAAGATGTCCCGAGATTTTTTTGAGTATTAGGGCTTTGCCTTTGAATATTTGGTCTTTTTAGAGTTTTCGGGTCAAATTAGGGTTTCGAATTAAGTTAGGGTTTCTCTTATTCATGTTGTGACCTAATTTCTCATTGTGTATCCGTCGCTAATACTAGGGTTTAAGCCGAATTATTACAATCTAGGTGGTTACTACTATGGTCCAGACCGGGGTGTTACAGTCGTGGTAGAGGACGTTTCTTGGGGAGTAGTACTTTCGAGAGATAAGTTGTATTACTAGTGATCTTGTGATTAGGTGCGATAGGGCATTTAAGAACCCTCAGAGGTCATCTGTTATGATTGGGTTGTGGGATGGTAATACTCCCTCTTAGTTAAGATTTTATGTATGTGGTTGTAGGCGTATTAAGGATTATATGCGTCATGAGTCATGCTATGTCATGAGTTGTGTACTCAGAGATGGGGTACGGACGGGAACATAGTGAATGGGAGCATAGATGTGACACTCCATTTCCCGGGCATGTCAGGACATATGTAACTATAAATAAGGAATATATTCTAGCCGAAAGTTCATAAATACATAAGATAACTATTACATCATTAACGGTTCAGAGATTGTTCAAAATACTTAATAAGTACAGTCATCCAGAAAACTTAACAAAAGTTACTTCATGTTCGTGGAAAACTTAAACAAAGGATCAAAATGAGACGTCCTACGTCTTCAAACTACGTCGTTGGGGTCAACCTGTTCCTACCGCTCTCCCTCTTCTGCAAATTTTTCCCCTTCAATGAACCCACCTTCCTTAAAGGGTCCCTCTTCGTCACATGTGGCATAAATGCTACGAGCTGGATCCCATAAGTAAATTTTCTAAACCATCTAACAAACTCGCGACAAGATATTCCACAATAAATATCGTATAGCACCCAATGCGAAGTTACAGACTATTTATCATTTTCAACAGGATGAACATATATAAGAACAAAAGAATGAGCGTGTGATGCAAATGAATGCAATGCAGATACCCAATCCCCAAGTACTTTCAAAATAGTATCATGAATTCCATGTCGGGAATTACAGAGTAGACTTGATGGCTCTTAATCACCCAAACTTATTCTCGTCTCATTGCGAATAGTAAAATTTCATTGCCGAGTTTTATGCCACAGCTGTTTTACTCAATGGCAACGGCGTGGGGACCGACCTTTATCCAATTTTATCCATCCTTATTCTAGGTCGACCAGTCCCACCTTAAGAATAAGGATACTCATTAGCTGTCAACCCAAAGTCTAATTAATAACAGGAATTTCAAAAAAAAAAAAACTTCATGTTATTTAGAGTACCAAGATGAGAGATTTAGGACCGCCATAATTGGGCTCTTCTCCAAAGTTACCACCGCAGTGGGGTTAGGTCCACCGAATTAGGCTCTTCTCCGAATTATCCTTCAAAAATCATGGCAATGGGATTTAGGTCCGCCATAATTGGGCTCTTCTCCGAAGTTACCACCGCAGTGGGGTTAAGCCCGCCGAATTAGGCTCTTCTTCGAAATCACCCAATTTGCCTGTGTTAACACTACTTCTATAATTTAACCATAACTCAAGGAGCAGCAAAAACCAAGGAGACATATACCCAACAACTATGACCGAGGTTTAAAATAACTAAAACAAGTGTACAGGATGCAACCCACAACGATAGGTACAAAAGAAACTCCGATAACCCAAGATGGCATATAGGAACGTTTATTATGTGCAATATGCTTCTCCTGTGCAATTAATCATAGCATGACATGTAAATATGATATGGCACATGCTACAACATGCCAAAGCATCAAGCACAAGCAGGCAAAGCATAACCACAATTTAAGCGACATAGAATCTAATCATCGGCATAAGTTTATTTCATCAAAAGCATCATTTTCATATACTAATTACTCACCAAGTCCATGTAAGGTTCACATACCCAAGTCTCAACTTCCAATGTACTCAAAAGTTCATCTGCTACCAGTCTATTTATTCTTTTTAGATTAATATGACCCAAGTGTAAGTGCCAAATAAATATTTTGTTCATTAAATAAGAAAACTTTCTCTTATAGGGTAATATAGATGTATTATTCGTTTCAGTCAGTTGCAGTGTTGTAGATATTGGAGTAATAATATAAAGATCATCCACCAATGGACCAAAACAGATAATCCGTTTATTATCCTTAATAACCACAGAGTTATTAAAATAAACCAAATATCCATCTTTAACCAATCTAGAAATGAAAACAAAGTTCTTTCTAATGGCCATAAAGATAATCTCTCAATATTAAAATTCGATCTTTACCAAAACTGAGAGTGATGTCTCCTACTCCAACAGCTGTTACCTTTGTATTATTACCTATATGCAGGTAAATCTCCTAATCACTAAGTTGTCGAGTTTTCTGGAACCCCTCCAATAAATTGCAGATATGATTAGTGGCTTCCGTATCTACACACCAGGTACTAGTAGATAACACCGCCAAACATGTTTTCACAACCAGTGAACAGAAATTACCCTATTTGTTATGCCTTCTAAGAAATACTGGACATAGCTCTTTCTAGTGCTGGGTCTGGTTGCAGTAAAAACATCTGCTTTTTGATTTTTTCACACCAGTTCATGGTCCACTAACTACTCTAGAAATCGTGTCTCTGTCTTTCTAAATCTTTTTTTTCTTCATGCCTTTCGACCCAAAGAAAGAAACTTTTTCAGAAACAAACACATTTCCTGGTATTGAAGGATTACCATTTGTAGTTAAAACTATATCCAAGTTGCATTTTCAGTCAACAAGATTTGGTCCCGTAAGTTTGTTTTTTTAGTATTGAAGCGAGTGGGTTAAAATCTATTTTAATTATGAGAATCACACAATTTAAAAAAAATTATTAATTATGATGAGCAAAATTTTGAATTTATTTTAATTTGGTTACCTTTACTATTTTAAAATTAATTTGCCAATAACCTGGTAACCTGAGAATTGCATGCCTCGATGGGAGAACGTCAGCTATCTTTTATGAGACTAGGCATGCTAATTCTTTTTAATTTTACTATCTAGACAACTGACCATGCCTAGTAAAATTAAATAACTAACATAGTTTCGGTCCAGTATATAATAGTAGTGACTCAAATGGAGATGATATTATTATATACAAATAAGTGTTAACCATCACCTAATCCCAAATCAATCGCTTTGTAATGAACCCTTCAGATGTAGAAGAGATCCACACTAATAATTATTCAGAATTATCCATAAAGGAGGTATGTACTGCCAACACGTAGGGTTTAATTGCATCACCTACAAACTGGTGATGGAGACCGCATGATTTATCTGTAAATAAATTCTCGCCCACTTAGATTTTTAAAACATTTTTTTGGGTTATAAAAATTTATTTAAATAAAATAAATTTATTAATTTTGAAAGTCACATAATAAGAAAGAATCAAACATTTTTCTATATACACAATTTTAAATATTCTGATTTATCAAACCATCTTTTCAAGTTTATGCGTAACAAATAAAATTTAATAAATGTACAGTTTTTTCTCTAGTTTTTCAGTTAAGGTAGTGATTAAACATATTTAATTATTTTATTTTTTGTTTCATATTTTTCAAAAAATAATAATTTATTTCGATTAAATATTTTTCCATTTAATTAATTCAAAAGCCGAACTTAATTTTCACGTTTTTTCAAGATATCCATTTTTAAAAAAATGATTTTAAACGTGATATTTTGTAAAAAAAAATATCTAAAGTTTTTTTTTAATTAAAATTAATTAATTAAAAAAACTTAATTTTATTTTCAATTACAAAATTTTTTAATTAAAATCAAAATTTTGAATTAATTAAATTAATAAGATAAATAAAATAGATATGTAACCATCCACGCAGTTCATATATATATAAACATCATATGTATATATCCCGATTTTAGTCTCCCTTAGAGAGTCAGCTATTTCAATCCCTGTTCACTTTTGATTCAGTGTCCTGATTGCATCAGGCTTTCATGATACTATCTGATATATACTGATATATTATATCATTTTTGTATACATCATAAAATCAACACAAAGCAACCCCGGGAGAGAGAAATTGCTGGACCACCACAAGCCACCACCGGTGCCGCCCTTGCCGTTGCCTTCAAGCGGCTCCTGCTGCCTCATCTGGGCTCTATTTTTGACGAGTTTTATATCGTTCGAAAGCTCTCAAAATATGGGTTTTTTCTGTCAAAAAATCTGCTGGAAACCTGCCTGAAAAACTGCCGAAAAAACTATCTGAACCTCAAAAAATGCTACTGTCCAAAACAGCACTGCGTAGCCAACTTTCCGGAGCTTTTTCGACATCTTTCCGAACTCAATTTTTGACGTACTTTATATCAAAGAAAAGCTCTCAAAAAATACTATTTTTGTATGAAACAATATTCTCAAAAATAGCCCAACAAACTTCTAGAAACACTGCCCAAAGCTTCTACCGCCGCACCCAGCGCCGCCGCTTTAACCGTCAACTTTCCAAGGCCGTTCCGACCTTATTCGAACTCCGTTTTTGACGTACTTTATATCAAAATAAAGCTCTTAAAAAGTACTATTTTTTTGTCAAAAAAATTCACTAAAACCCCCAAAAAACAATCAAAAAATTGATTGAAAGCTGCTACCGTCGAGTGCTACCGCTGCCGGCCTGATTGCCGCCCGTTTGGGTTTTGATTTTGGTCCATTTTTTTTCTAATTTTTGACATTATTTTTATGTATATTTTTCTTCTACTTAATGTCTAAATTTTTTTTCAAAAAATAGTCCCAAAATGGCCTAAAAATCATAAAAATCACCGCCAAACTACCGCTGGCAAAGCCGCCGGAATCGAGATATTTTGGTATTTTTTTTTTGCTATTTTTGACTTATTTTTTATATTATTTTTTATACATAAATACTGCAGAAAAAGTCACCCAAAAAATCGTTTAAAACCATTAAGAACTAACTGCGATCTGTGACCCGTAAAATCCCGAACCACTGTCGGTGCCGCCTCCGTTCTTCGTGTTCTTGGACATGTTCAACCAGTCATTAAATAATCTAAACAGATATTTAAAAATATAAATCTAGCTACTACATCGATCCTTTGTCCCGAAGGCTCACATTCGATCTATCACGGTCAATACCCGTGATTAAAAAAATAATCATCATTTACAAACCATTCAATCAAATATAAATAATAAATGATGATCATAAAATCGGGATTAAAACGCCTGCAAAATAAAGTTAGCAACAGTTTTAAAACTATTCGCTCCGATAATTGTAAACAAAAAACAAAACGGCTATGATACCAATTGTCGGAGGCAAATCTGCCAAGATCTTAGTTTTTGTAAACGATTATCTAAAACAATTAACTGGATTGGAAAACACCAAAACGGACTCTAGAAAAAAAGTTTTGATGACGAACAATCAAATTAAAATTCGTGCATTCAAAGTTAATTTTGAAAAATACCTTTTTACTAGTCAAATCTTCAACTACGATTTAAATCCAAGTTGAAGCTCTTGTCAGATCTTTTACTTTATTCCCTTATGTAATTCCCGGATATAGTGTGGGCTATAATCCTTCGATAACTCATACCGGCAGAACCAAGACAACTTTAGTCTTAGAAGACAAGTTATAAAACTGGTTCAGTCAACCCACATATATATATGGCTACAACAAGGATCTATGGAGTAATTATGAGTAAAATTTTCAGTGGAACGCAGACACGTATCGGCGGTTTCTGTAATTAAGAAAGCCTCATAGCGGTATCTGCAATTATGAAAAACTAACAGCAATTTCTGTAATTTTTATAAATTACTGAATTACAGTTCACACCACTAAAGAACTATAATTTCACTCTGACCCATACTCTTAAGACCATATAATATTGAGCTCCTGTTATTAAATGCTTACCATTTCTTCCCACGTTAAGATTTTTGATACCCACAAATTAAATTTAATTACTAACAATTTAATTTAATCGGCATCTTGATATTCCTTAAGCCTTTTCGCTTAACTTATTTGACGGGCGGATAATCAAATCCACTTGCAGGATTTGGCCCGATCAAAACTTATAAGTTTCCTTAAGGGGGTATCGTCAATCCTAATCTTTCGGGACGTGGATTCCATCAATAATAAATATTTTTCATATAAATAATACCGCTATACAACTAACCGGGAATATACACCCATATAAGATCGCACCTTCTAATGAATCAAAATAACGAATATTAAATATATGCAAATCAATAATTATTTCAGGAATAAGAGGATAAGCACTATTCATAATAACATTGGGTGTGAATTAATTTATATAATCAGTATAAAATTAATTACCCAAAATATCATGTTCAATACACACAAAGTGTACTAGTACAGAGAGTCAGAATAATAGACGACGCTATTATTTGTTCCCCATAACCAAGATAGGTCTACTAAAACCATGTACTACTATCGTACAGATGGTATGTCCATTTTATCTAAACCGTTAACATAAAACTTATATTCTGCAACAACTTAAAATCTGATCTTCTGTGTGCAAGTCGTACTCTACATATTAGATTAAATACTATACAGAATGTTAGCCCAAGAGCTTTTTAATTTGATTTTGAGAATTTTTATAAGAATAAATGAATTTAAAATGATAATATTTTACATTTATAAAATGAAAGTGTTAACACATTTTGAACTATCAAAGCTGACACCTTAGCCAAAAAAATGACTTTTATCTCAAAAGGTTCAAACACATAAGCATTCTTTAATTAGAATTTTTTTGTGGTGATCTTAATTGAAAATTAAGTCAAACACTTTTAAGGCAAAGTATACTTGAAACTTATCGAGTGTGTCAACACCAATTGATCAAATGGTTTGACACCCTAACTATTTTTCAAATTGATCTTCAGGTACCAAAAAGTTAGTGTTGACACAAACTAATTTTGTATCAACACAAAAGTGCAAAAGTACCCAGGACTCAATTTGAGTCGACAGAAACATATTTTGTGTCGACACAAAAGTGATCCTCACTTTTAGTTTTCGGAAGTTTAGGTCGACACAAATGGAAATTGTGTCGACACAAAACAATCGAGACCTCCTGCAGAATTTTGGTGTCAACTCCAAGAAGATTTGTGTCTACACAAAACAATCGAAGCTGACTGCAGAATTTTGGTGTCGACTCCAAAGCACACTTGTGTCGACACAAAAGTACCGAGACTTCCTGCAAAGATTTAGTGTCGACACCATAGACAAGTTGAGTCGACACAAAATGGTTCCTCCAGATGCTGAAGTTTCAAACGAGTTGACACCAGATTCATTTGTGTCAACCTCAGAACGTTAGAAGATAAAGTGCAGAAATTGTGTCGATCCGTTAGAAAATTTGTGTCGACCCAACCACTTGAAGAACCCTACCCTAGACACTTTGTGTCGACACCAAACCTATTTGTGTCGATCCTAAAGACGAAAATTCAAAATACGACAAATCTCAACGGTTGAATTTTTGGCATTTATTGCCCCCACCTACCTCCAACGGCCAAGAACTCACAAGAACTTATATAAGGAGTTACTTCTCAGCATTTAAGAAGGTTGGAGACTTGCGTTTACTGTTCTATTGCTCAAATCCATCTCAGAAATCATCAAGCTCATATTTATTGTTGCAACTCCTGTACTTATTCCTCATCTCTCTTTACCCTATCAGTTAGTGTAAATTAATATTGTAAAGAGAGTGAGTGTTCTTAATTTATTGCATCTCCTTTATTATAATCAAGAGTGAGTCACTCTTTAACCTTTGAGTGAGTGAATGAGTGAAACTCATCAAAGAAGAGTTCAAGAGAGATTAGAAGAAAACAAAGACTTATTTTCATAGGATCTTCTTGAAGCTGAAATAGGCTTGTGAATATGCTCGTAAACATTCAGATAGCTTAAGAGAAGACTTAAAGCTTGTAAAGGCTTGGAATACGCCCATGAAGTATTTTGAATAGTGAAAATACTCAAGGGAGATGTTGAGCAGTGGATGTAGGTTAGGATAAAATTGAACCACTATAAATTCCTGGTGTTTGGTTTTTTTTCTCTATCCCTCATCCTTTAATATTTGCATTGCTTATATAATTGCATATCTTGCTTTATTGTTATATTAAAAGAGTTTTAAAAAAAGTTTTTAAACTGATTTTTATTTTTTAAAGACCCAATTCCCCCCCCCCCTCTTGGGCTGCCTAGATCTAACAATTTGTATCAGAACTCGGGCTCTTGCTTTCGACTTAACAGTCTAAGAGTTTTATATGGCAACCACTAGTATTGGACTTGTTCAATCTGAAGGTCAATCGACCAACAGACCCCATTTGTTCAATGGAACAAACTATAACTATTGAAAGGCTAGAATGAG
>JAOTRH010082142.1:0-17108 GCA_034768845.1 Heliamphora exappendiculata
GCCTTCGTGCTCTAATTTCCAAACTTCAGCTGACTTCGTCATCTCGCGTTTGAGGGGAAATGTTGAAATATTAGATTGATTAGATTGATTTTAATTTGATTGTATTGTATCTTCTTTATTGTTTATCCCTATTCGCCTATAAATAGGCCATATATTGTACAGTTTGAAATAGACAAAAAATATACAATTATTTTCTCTTCTCAATTTCTTCAGATCTAAAGGTTAAAAACTTAGCTCTACTCTTCAAATGGTGGTGGAGGTTCACTGTGGAAAAAGACAGTCTATGGTGGAGGTTTATATGTTCCAAACACTACAATAACTCTCAATTGTGGATTCTAATACCCATCTCCGGAGCCAATAGATCCTCAATCTAGGAAAGTATCTCTAAAATTAGGAGTCGTAACCAGGAGGCCTCGGAGTCCTTCACCTTAAACTTGGCTTTGTATTTAGGGAATGGGGTAGATATAATTTTTTGGGAGGATATGTGGGTGGACATTCTCCCTCATAAGATGGATTTCCCTAGATTGTTTCTTCTATCCACCTAGAAAGAGGTCTCAATCCAAGATTTGTTTTGTGCATCATCAAGTGAGCCTAGGTGGAGCCTGGTGTTTAAAAGGAATCTATTTGTTTGGGAATCGAAAAGCTTGGAATACATATTGGAAGTCATCAATAGGTCTTGTCCCAAGCCTGGCTACCAAGACAAGCCTTGGTGGAAAGGGGAGAATGATGGTAGATTCTCAACCAGATCCTTCGGTAGATCTCTTAAGGCAAGGTTTGGTGCTGCCAACTCTATGCTTTCCATGGTCTGGGATAATTCTATTCCTCTGCGTGTTCGGTTCTTCACTTGGCTAGTTGCCTTGGATAGACTTGCTTCCAAGGTTTTGCTAATTAGGTGGAAGAGAATAGCCAACAACAGCTCCTTGGATTGCCCCATGTGTGACATAAAAATGGAGTCAACCAACCACCTGCTAATCCAATGTTTTTGGGCATGGAGTATCTAGTGTAGTGTCTTGAATTGGTGAGGCATCTTGTGGGCTAGTCTTAGGAGTGTGATGGAGTTGTTTTTCTAGCGAAAAGACTACAAAAATCGATCCCTTGCTAAGAGAATATGAATGTGCCTATTTTTCTCCACCTTATGGAGAAACTGTTATCTTTTCATCCTCTGTAACAGGTTTATTCATAAGTTTCACATCTCCTCTATAATCATATTATCTTTCAAAAGAACCCTACAAGCATATTCCAATATAAAAAAATGTAAAAGGAATGAATTTTTACATAACAATTTTTCATTCACTTTAGCCCATTTGAAGCTGCTCTAAGTAATAGCTTGTTGTATTATTCACTTTCGCCCATTAAAAAACTTATAAGTTAAATAATTTTATAATTTTTAAATTAGTTTCAAATTACACCAAACGAACATAACATATATTGAGGATATAAATAATAAAGTTATTCTCTTTCTAACAACTTAAGCTTTTTGGTAAATTGGTAGTTAGCAATCTAATATCAAAGTAGGTAATAGATCATTCGTTTAAATCTTATTGCCTACCAAATAATTTTAAAAAAAAGTTACAAATGTTTACCGGACTTATGAAATAGAGTCAGGCTACAAATAAGAGGTCGTATTAAGAAATATAAATAATAAAATTATTTACTTTATAACAATTTAAGTTTTTAAATGAGTTATAGTAATTAACAATCCAGTACCATATGGATTTGAGGTGAAAAACTGGTGAATAGGGATGACAATTATTCCCGTTCTGTCCCATCCTCCCACATTCCTATCATGTTATGGACGAATTATTCCTATTTCTAATAATAAACGGGGTGGGGATGATATTTATTTTTTTCACCTCATTTTCCCCGCCTCGCTCCTAATTATGTAAAATAAATATTTTTTAATTTAAATAAAAATTACATGTATAAAATATGTAGAGGATATGGATTGAGATCTACTGATCTCATCAAAATTGGCTGAAGTGTCGGAGATGAATGCCACATGTACGCTTGCACAAAAAAGGGGTGAGATACCTGCCGATAGCTTTATACCAGTGGACCCTCCGACGATCAAGTCAGGTAAGGGTTTGAGAAAGGAAGAACTTGAGAGAGAGTTTTGACATAATTTTGGCTAGTAAAAAGAGCATACCTTTCATTCTGAGGTTGTTAGCTATTTATAGATAGAAATATACTTGACCTGCTTGTGGAGTCCGACCCGACCCGAGCAGGTCGGGTTGTTCTTTTTCTCTCTGATCAAAGCATAGTAATTAATAACTTGATGGTGACTTATCAGTAACATCATTAGATCTCTCAGCAAGATCTTTCTGCAAGTGCCTTTTGTCACGTCAAGTTGTCCACCAATACTCAGACCTAGCTTGGGCTAAGTTAACTCTTTCTGACTTCCTAGCCCTAGGGTTGGTCCAACCTCTACTGATCTTTTATCATCAGCAGATCACTTTTCTGATACGCGTATCAACTCGAGAGCTCGGACCTAGGAGTTGCACATCTCGCTCTGCTCAGGCTTGAATGCCAAGCATTCCTTTTCATGATGCCGAGCACTCCGAAGCCGTGCTCAGATTCACCATGCCCCGAGATCTACAAAACCTCGGATAAATTGCCCACATAGCTCGGCCTACACGCCCGAGCCAGAATGTGCACGCCGAGGTGTGTGCCATAGTCGAAAGGAATGCTGTGCTGTACAGACTTCCACGTGTGCTCCACGTGGTTCTGGTTGGAACTTGATCCCCCTCAATTGTCCCCATCATCTTGCTGTTGCTCGGGGACTCGAGCTACTGGAAGATGATGTGATGATCTTGCTCGATTTGTCACTTCGCCTTTTGACCGGGAGACTTGTTGAGCAAGCTTCGCTAACTTACTATCCCTTAGCTTTCTCGCACGCCAACGGTCATTTTCTCCACGTGGATGCACCCTATTGGCTTTGCAGCGCATTTATTGCTTCTATTAAATGCATATTAAACACGTATGGCGCCAACTGTACCTTGGGTACAGGAATGTTGGCCGCCGTATCCATTAATGTCAATCATTAGCGTTCAAAACGGTTGGGAGAGCTCGGATCCATAAGCCCGAGCACCACCTTAGCCTTTTTCAGCAGTCCGAAGGCCGATTTTATACCTCAATCAAATTCTATTCGACGAGCATTAATTTCTCATTTTATGCGCACGGCGCACTCTGCCCTAAGCGCTGTGTCTCGTGGCGTTTCATTTTGAAAGAGAGGAGAGAGTATAAAAAGGGGAACGTCCCCCTCTCTCTTCCCTTTACAAACTTCGGACTCTCAAACCTTGGGTGATCTCCAACGGTTATTCATCATATACTCCGGCGGCTTCACCATCTTCTCTGGCGACTTCAGTACATTCTCCGAAGGCTACATCTAGTATTGAGGTATTATCCTTCTCTTATTTCATTATTCGTCAATTTTCTTCGCTCTTTTATTTATCGTTGTTGTCGTACCACGGCCATGGTGGCTGTTGAAGCTGGAGACCGGTGGTTTGGCCTCCCTTGCTCCGCCGCCTCTGCACCATCATTTTGCTGCCGGCAACAACGGTGATAGCCAAGAATGCGAGCGTGTGCATATATTTATATATATACACGTATATGCACATACACGTATATGTGTACATACATGTATATACATGCACACATATATACATATATGTATGTATATGTGTAAATGTTCACATATGCACATACATTGCACTTATGTAACCGTGCACCCTAAAAAATCAGTGCTTAACTCATGCCCCCTTCTTCTTTTTTTTTTTTTAAAGATGGGGCGTCTTGCTTGCTATGTTGGCACTCCGAAGGCTCTGGCTGAGCTCTACCGAGCTCGGTCCATCCCGGATAATGTCAGCGTACGTCAGGCCACCGGTGAGAAAACCCTAACCACTGGGGAGCCCGGGGGGTGGTTTTTCCTCTTGTGGCCCTTTTGGAGTCTCGGGTGGAATTTTCCCTCTCAAGCGTCTTTAGGGAGGCATTTTCCTTTTACCGATTATGCTTGGCATAGCTTATCCCCAACTTTTTCTCAGTACTGATGGAGGTAGTTCTGTTGAATCGCTATATGGGCATCAGTCTGGGTGTCCGAGATATTTAATATTACTACTCCATCGCCGAGACAGCTAAAGGCTTGAAGAAATACTACCTCAAGGCTGAAGATAATTGGACTATCATGCGAGAGCTCAAGAACTCCCACATGGGCGATCTTGACGACTTTTTTGTCATTGGGGGGAATTGGCAGCTCGGGCCTGGCCCCGTTGATCCCCTTGCATGGCTTTTCCCAACTAGGCCAAGGACCCCAAGTGCCGAGCTCCTTTCCTTGCAACCCCTTTATAGCATATGCTCTAAATATTTGATAGAGACTGATATGATCTTTTTCTTCTTATGTGCACATTGCAATACGTTCGCTGCTCGGGACAGGAAAGATATAAGGGACGGCCGGATAAATTTTGAGCACATAAAGCGCGTGCTTGACTAGGACCACGAGGTGCGCATCTTTCCGAGGATTTTTAACGGTGTGCCTATTTGCCCTGAGGTGCTCGATCACCGACTAGTTCAAGTAAAGGGAGCCTAGGCCGAAGAAGGACATAACAACAGAGCAACAGATCTTCCAACTTTGCCTCTCATAGCATCGCCGATCAAGCTAACCCGAACATATCAAGAAGGAACTTGCTCAATTTCTTGTTGGGGGACCTATCTGGTCATCAGACCCCGACCATCTCCCCATCGACGGGAGTTCAGACCGTTGCTACGTCATCGGGCGCCTAGGCCCCGATCGTTGCCCCACCCACTGCAGCCCGGGCCTCTGTCCCTCCACCAGCCCAGCCAACAAGGAAGAGGCCTTCTGCGTCCGAGGTTGCGAGCCGCCAGATGAGGCGCCAGGTAGAGGAAGCGCCCCCGATCGCCCTTCCAGCCAGCTCAGCAGCCGAGCTCGAGGTAACATAAGCTTCCCTCACCTTCAACCCCGCCCACCGTGGTCGGTCCCTGACTGCACGGGATTTGGTGTAGGAGAGCCACCATGTGGTAAGGGCACTTGCCAAGACTCTGTTTCTACCGAAAGATAAGGCTGACTACGAGGTGATCCCGGATGCTAGCCTGGCCAAGCAAGCTGCACAACGCGTCATCATGGTAAGTTGTTCTGGTCCAAGCTACGTTAACTTGTTTAATTCTGTTGTTTATACAATTCCTTGTCTGAGCTGTCATCTCTCTTAATTGCGCAAGGTTTGCAGATGGGTGTTAAAGCGGCTGAGCGCTACAGCAAACTACAAGAAAAGTGCAATCTCCTGCACACCGACGCATTAAAAATGAAGGACGACATGAAGATCCTTCAAGCCCGGGTCGAGGAGGCTTTTAAGGCTAAGGAAGAGGCTGAGCTCCATGCCAGCAAGGCCTTGGCCGCTGTTAAGGAACATGAGGTTAATCTGGCCTCTATCCTAGCACAGCTGGAGAAGGCCACGAAATTTGAGGCCGCTCTGCAAAGGGCCTACACCGACCTTCAAGAGCTCAACTCTCAAACTGCCCATGCCAAAGTCAATGAAGGCTATAACAAGGTAGGCGATGACTACGAGGCCCAGGTCAGGACCATGAAAAATCCACTTTTCAAGATGGGTTGGGATGCCGCCATGAGAGCCGCTGCTGTACCAATGGATTCCACACTGCACAGGGAGGTGCCCTGGCTTCAGCCTAGTGTGCCCTTTCCAGCACAGTTTGGGCATCTACTGGGCCTGGCCATCCCTCCCAGATAAGTAATCGAGGCCCCTCTGATCGCCATAGCTGTTGTCCCCATTCTTTTCTCCGAGCAGATACCACCTCCTCCTCCATCCGAGCAGATACCTCCTCCTCCTCCGGTCGAGCATGAAAAGAATCCCTTTCCCGCCCAAGGAGATGAATTTGAAGAGCTCGAGCCGCTCTGGCCCGAGACAAGATCGATTGACCTAAATGCCCCAGTGGATCTCACACTGAAGGACGATGAGCCTGACCAGGGGGAGAGGCCGATCGAGCTACCGAATGACCTGATGTAGCACCGGACGAGCAAAGTGAAGGGGTTCAGACTGAACAGGAAGAGGCCCCCCTACCAATGTAGATTTTGCATTTTTTTTTGTTTCAAGTGTGCACTGCACGACCTCGTTCCATCTGTGAGGTTGGCACACTATTGCTCTATAAACAATCCATTTTATTAATGCAAAGTATTTCTGTTCATCTCATGCTCTTTGATTTATGCTTGTTCTTGCTCACATTAATTTTAATGCAAGTTTATGAAGCTCGACCTCATATCATACCATGGGGCCGGACAACCTTCAATCACAATAATAGTATACCAAGTTGAGGCACTTTAACGACTTCGCTAGATCACCCGAGCACTTGGAACTAGACTTGGAACTAGTTTGAGCTATCTCGGCCAGGCTATACCATACATTTGTTCGAGAAAGATCACCAGTAATGAGATGCAAAAATATCAAAATTACAAGTGATTCAAGGTCGGCTTGGATCTTTTTTGCTCGGTCAAGTTGACGCTGTCTAGCCGAGCTGCGTCTTTCCTAGCTAGGTATGACCTGAAGTTATTTGAGACCGTAAGCCTAGCTAGGGCTTTCTTGCCCAGGCATAACTCAAAGTCACTTGGGACTTTTACCACCTAGTCAGGCCAGGACTTTCCTGCCTTGCCATGACTCGAAGTCATCTAGGGCTTTTGTTGCCTAGCCAGGCTGGGACTTACTTGCCCAATCATGACTCAAAGTCTTCGAGACTTTTGTTGCCTAGCTAGGCTAGGACTTTCTTGCTCATGCATGATTTGAAATCATCGAAACTTTTTTGTGAGGTCTTTATTCATGCACAAACTGTTGAAAATTTCTCTGCATTCATTATCCCGAATAAATATACATTTAAGGCTTCAATGATAAAACTTTTTAAAATTCTGTGCGTTCCACGACCTCGGGATTTGCTTTTCTTCCATATCTTCAAGTCTATATGGTCCTGTGCCTGCAACTGACGTGGCTTTGTGCGGATCCTCTCAGGCCGGGCCTAGCTTTCCATCAGGGAATCCTTTGTATTAAGGAGGACCTTTCTGAGAACCAGCTCGTCTACCTGGAAGCTCCTCTAGTTCACCTGTCTGTTGTAAAATTTTGTAAGTTATTGGTGGGAGGCTGCCAGCTTGACCAGGGCCTGCTCTCTTCTCTCTTCGGCCAGGTGTAGACACCCCAATTTGACCTTGCCCAATCTTAGGTGGATCCGATGATGAAAACAGGTGGAACAAGTGCTTCAATTCTATCCTCGAAAAGTGATCCATGCTCGAAATTTGAACCTTAATTATCAAAAACCAGTAACTTGTTGTCCAAGCAATTCCCAAAAATGGCGACCGCCAACTCCATTGTGGCGACCGTCAACAGAAACTTGTGAAACCTTTTCCTACATGACGACCGCCAACTCATATTGTGGTGAGCGCCAACTTCAAATGGTCTGACGTGTCTAAAAACTGGCAACATCTCATTGCTTGAAGAATTTTATAAATACCGTACTCGAGCGTACGTTTTTAGTACGAATCTTGAGTGAGAGAGACTCTGTCGATATACTACCCCGACGCCGAAACTCTGCCGCTATACCGAGTTCCGAATCTCCAATACGTACATTGAAGCCTACATTGCTTAGATCACCACCCGAGAATTGGACAATTGGAGCTCATTCTACTGACTTGAGGATTTCCCGGCAATCTAGGTACCTTGTTTGGATCCCCAATCCTTCTAACTCAATTTCTCCTTTTTGGAGTGATCGAGTTAAATTCTTTCTAATTTGTGTATTTCTTTAATTTGAATAGTTAACCTTGCTTCTTACTTACTTTCCTTCATCTGGTTTAATCTTTTTTTTTAATTGCTTAGTTTACACTTTCACATTAAGTATATTATCTATTTCTTTAATTCATTCATTAAATAAGTGCTAATATATTTTGGTAATTACAACTTACAATATTGTTAATTGTTATTATCAATGCACTAACATCCATATAAATATAATTGTTAATATTATATTTACATTTTCTGATAATTGCTTGGTTATTCTTCATTTTCTTTGTTTTCTTTTCATTTTCTTTTCATTTCTTTTCTTTTAATGTTAGTTCAATTTCTTTATTATTTCTTTCTCTTTTCTTTTCTTTTTATATTTTTTGCATTTATCTTCTTGTAATAGTTAGTTCAATGTAGCTTTTTAATGTTCTAGCATTTATTCTATTTCTTTCATTTTAGTTAGTTTAATTTTTTTTTACTAGGACTTTATTTCATTTTCATTTCTCTTCTTGTAACATTAATACTAATGTTTTATTTTATTTTATCTTAGCTAAATGTTCCTTTTCTAAATTTTATTTTTATTTTATTTTATTTTTTTTAATGGTAGTATGGTTCTCCTCTCTAGCATTTTGATTAATTAGCTTTAAAATTTCTTATAATGTTCTATTTTTTTTATCTTTTAATGATTAGTTTAATTATTCTTTGTTAGTTTTTCTTTTAATGCTAGTATTACTTATTTTTTCTTTTAAAAGCTCTATTTTTTTTTCTTTCCCTATAATTTTATTTTTCTTTTATAACATGTACTTCATTTTTATTCTTTTATTTTGTTAAACTCAAAAATCACAAAATGCCATTTAAACTAGATTTCTTCTCTAAGAGTAATTTTCTTCTTTTCTTCTTGTTTTCTTTTATCTCTTTTAAAGAATGCAAAAGTGGATAGTTAGATTGTTCTTTTGTTAATAAGTATTTTCTAATTTTTTTTTTTATCTTTGCATAAGCTTCTTTTATGAACTATCTTTCTTTTTTTTAGGATTCTTTTTATGTATCTTTTGTTTTGCATTTCTTATTTCTTTTATTAATTTATCATGTTAACATTAATTCATATTTTAATTTCTTTACTTAAAAACATGTTTAGGATAGTTTAGTTTATCTTTTATAACAAATCATGTTTAGGTAGTTTTAACAACTTTTTGTATATTTTTGCCCTTTCATTCAAATTATGATAGATTAGTTTTTTTTTTATATGAATATTGCATGAGGGAGTATTCCATGTATCCTTTAGTTAGAAATGGCATGTCTTAGGACTTAAGGTTTTTGTTTTGGCATTTGTCTTATTTGGTGTTCTATGTACATATGTTATGTATTTTTTATATTTATTTTTGAATGTTCTCTTTTACCCTAATTTTTTTTACTTGTATGCATTTGAGAGATTTTATTAAAAAATTAATGATGATTAGTAGAGGCCAACTTTATAGTTGGGTGAACGGGGTGCCTAACACTTTTTTCGATTTGTACCTTAGCCCTCGAGCCCTTTTCTCTGGTTAACGTTTTTAAGATCAGTAAGTTATTTATATTTTTCTTAGTTTTTTTAAAAAACTAAATGGCGACTCCATTTTCAACAAAAAGGAATTTTCAAAATTTGATTTTCAAGGTATTAAAATATTTTTCTAAACGTTCTTTGAATTTTTTATTTTTGAATATTTTTCAAAATGACCCATAAATCCCAATGCCACAGTATTTTCTGGCGACTCTGCTGAGCACTGGTTTCTAAAACTAAATAAGAGGACTAGACTTGAAAGCATCATTGGTTCTTAAAAAGAATTTTTCATTTTCATTTTCACATGCATGTGCTTTGTTCTTCAACCCCATGCCTGGTCGACCTGATGCCCTGAACATCCATCCGTTTCGGGGATTATTGGGGAGACGGGCAACCCTTGCTGACTGTACGCTATCATAGGTGCAGTAAAAGAGTTTGGACGTACTGTTTGACCATGTTCTGCATGGGAGGTACATACATTGCTCTATTCAGAAGGTACCATTTTCAACTGACCAAAATTGACCTTTTGCATATAGTGAACTTAGAACCCCCAATTACGTGCTGTTAATCTTAGTAGGATTAAGTATTTTTCTTTATTGTATGTTTTGATTGTATAATGTCAGGATTATTTATTCGAATTAGATTAGTTTTTCCCCGGGTTCGGCTCAAATTCTCTGTTATCCTTTGATTAGATTAGTTTTTTAACTTCGGGTTCTTACCCGGGTTTTTCAATCTTCACCACGATTGATTTTTCACACTATAGTTTTCTTCCTGAGGTCATGCCCATGTTTCGTTTTAACATCTCTAGGGTAGTTTCTCCTCCTTCCGGATTCCTTTCGGCTTGCTAAATTTATACCCCATTAAGTCGAGGCTTGCTTTCTTCAAATTCTTTTCTTTCGACCTATGTGAGAAAGTTTTGTTTTTCTACAGGTATGCTGTCGATTTTTCTTGAAGAATCATAGGTCGAACCAGTCCCTTGAGAATTAGAATAGTCTCCTTGCCGGAATGTTGTCCGCTTAAACAAAACCTTTCGAGTTCGATTGACCTATCCCCTTTGGTTCTCATCTGCGGTTTTCAGATGTTCAACTATAAAGATGCTGGTATGAGCCCGACAGGGGCATTATTTCAATTTCAAGCTATTTTAGGGTATCTGGGAGATTTGATGCATGTTGTTTGAACTCTTTCAAAAAATGTCTGAAACTGGTCATTCTGCTTGTGAGATCTAGGTTTCTTCGCAGGATTACCATTGGGCCAAGAAAAGTACAGTCAATACGTGTCTAAAAAAGTTCAGTGACAGAAAGACTTTGTAAGATATCTGAATGGCCGACTGAGTCAGCTGAAATGGAAAAAATTGAGATGACTCTAGTAGCCCTAATGAGGGCGATTACTGATATACAGAGAGCCGTAGAGCAACAGACCCAAGCTCAAGTGTAATGTCAGGGACAGATTCGGACAATTCAGGCCCGTATTCCTGTTGCGAACGGACTACCAGATGAGACAAACGAGAATAGAGAAGAATTTTAGGATGACAACCAAGTCCCCAATGGACCACAAGTTGCCCCACTGTCACCACGGAACCGCCGTCAGGTAATAGTTGAGGAGCAAATCACTGCGCAGTCAGCATTGATTGAGAAATTGACATGATGGAAAAGGTCCTCAAAAAAGCTAAGGGAGTTAAGGAATATATGCTCGATGTAGGGGAACTCTTCCTGTTCCCAGATGCGAAGTTGCCGAACAAATTCAAAATGCCAGACATGAAAAAATTTAACAGAACTAGGGAAGACAAAACCAGAACTTGGGAAGACATTGAAACGATTTTTATCAGCCAGTATAGTTATAACGTCCAACTTGATGTAACTACCCGAGAGCTCGAAACAACCCGACAAGAGAATAGAAAATCTTTTGTGGACTTCCTGACCCGACGGAGCGGTAAGGCCGCTTAGATGACAAATCGACCTTCAAAAAAGGAGCAAGTAAGGATGGTGGTGAAAAACCTGTAGTCTCCGTTAAAGCGTTACTTGATCACGCAGCAACTCTCCACATTCGAGCAATAATTTGACGTCGGGGTCCAGATGGAGGATGCTATCCAGTCTAGGGATATTAAAAAAGCCGAACCAAGCCAGAAACCACCAAGAAGTACCTTCCCTACAACCAACCAAAATCAATTCGCTACTCGCTCGGGCAAGGTGAACCTTCTGAATCTTTCTACCCATCCAACAAATAACCTTCAGTAGTTAGACAATGGCCAACAGCAACAAAAGTCGATGAGGGTCTTCACTCCCCTCAATATTTCTTTATCCACCGCCCTGAATCGACTCGTCGAGAAGGGGTTCATCAAGGCATTGGATGCCATGTCTGTTCCTGATACACTTCCTCCTAGGTACAATACCTCCCAATACTGTGCCTTCCACCAACGCCACGGGCACTTAACTGACAAGTGTTTAAGACTCTGACACAAGATTCAAAACCTCATTGACAACAAAGTAATTTCTCCTTTATCAGCAACCCTAAAACCGAATGTTACTACTAACCCATTTCCAAATCATGCTAGGCAGGCTGGGGTCAATTGTGTGACTTTGGGACAGTCTGAAGACCCGAGTCAGTTTATTTGTTCAGCACACCTACCGCGCCCGTCTGTTCCACCTATCAAGGATTCGATAAGTTGTTCATTCATGATGATTAGAGGTGGTCGAGACAGAATGAAAGAATGAAAGGATAATGCCTGAGAATGGTATCGACCCATGATCCAAGTTTACCAACATGAGGAAGAGGAACACAACGAGGTGGATGATTGGCCGTTGGACTATCCCACTAGACCTTATGGGTTTGGCCATGTACTCGATGGAATCACCCTCTCCTAACTTTTTAAGGAAGAAGTACACGTTAATGGCATGTAATCCTATTGGCTAGTAAGAATTGTGTTGAAATCTGATGGGGCCGAGTGGGTCGACTTTTAGGCCACTCAAGAGCAGCAGATAGATTTTATTAAGGAAGACATCTAGGAGAAAATTAACAACACATGGGCTATCGAAGACGACGAGAAAAGAAGAGAAAGGGCAATCATTAGTAACTTAAATGACTTGTGGGCCTTTGAAAGCCCTCCGCACTTAAACGAAGTGAGACAGATTGATAATGTCATGCCCCGCTTATGGGACCCTGAAGATAGCGTGGAGCACCTTACCCGAAGTGGAAGACATTTTAAGCTGGCTCAACTAGAGAGGGGACATCCGAGTGGAAAAGAGAAAGAGTCAGAGCAAGAACATAAGAATGATGTCGTATTGAGACAATTGAAAAAGGCACAGGCCAACATCAGTATCTGGGCCTTGTTGATGGCTTCACACAAGCACAGATAAGCTATTTTCAAAGTGTTGAATAAGGCCAGTGCCCCGATAGATGCAACCCCCGAGCAGCTTATTAGACTTATTCTTCCAACTGTCGAATCAAAAGTTATTTTCTTTTCTGATAAGGATTTGCTCGCTAAATAAAAAAGTCACAACAAGCCACTCCACATCACTGTCAAGTGCATGGAAAAATGGGTCCCAGTAACCCTCATCGATAATGGGTCTGCCTTGAATGTTTGCCCATTGAGAACAGCCATCTTCTTAGAAATGGGGCCAGACCAATTTACTCCCTGCAATCAAGGCCTGATTAGAAGGCATGTACTGGGATTGGTGTCATTCGCCGTTTCAGTGGGACCTTTGGAAACGTCAGTAGAGTTTCATGTACTAGACGTCCCAGCTTCCTTCAATCTGCTGCTGGGCAGGGCATGGCTACATGACCTGAATGTTCAGGCAGTGCCGTCTACCCTTCACCAGAAATTGAAATTTATAAGGGATGGGGCAGTTTTGACCATTCACGGAAAGGACAGTGTTCACCCTCTAAAAGGAGAAGAGGGAACAACTCTGCTAGAAGTCCAACATAGTGAAGACGATGTATTGCTTAGTGGTTTTCAGTTTGATGAATTACAAGCTGTTTAGACGCTGATGAATGAGGAAGAAAGGTATGTCAACCCAAAGGCTGTAACCATGATGAGAAAAATGTCCTTCTTCCCCGGTATGGGATTGGGACGTAAACTGTAGGGAATTCCAGAACCCATTGTGGTATTGCCAACTTCGCACCGT
This sequence comes from Heliamphora exappendiculata, assembly GCA_034768845.1. NCBI lineage: Eukaryota > Viridiplantae > Streptophyta > Magnoliopsida > Ericales > Sarraceniaceae > Heliamphora > Heliamphora exappendiculata. The sequence goes on from JAOTRH010082142.1 coordinate 13,440, forward strand.
TTTGGCCATGGGTATAAGCTGACGGAAGAAGATCTGAAAGGGCCTAGGAGGAAACGAAAGGCTAATTATTCTAGAACACTCAATGGATATTTTGTCAAAGAAGGGGAGGATTTTCTGTATTGTAGCTTTTCAGAACCGTGGATTGACGAAGAAACTAATCAAAAGCTGCCTGGGTTGTGTGGCTTTGAAATTTGGGGGTTAAAAATGAGATAAGTCAAAGATATTTTGAAAAATATTTTAAATACCTTGAAAATCAAATTTTGAAAACCATTTTTATTAAAAATGGAGTCGCCACTTAGTTTTTGAGAAAAACTAAGAAAAATAAAATTGGCTACTGATGTTGAAAACGTTAACCAGAGAAAAATAGTTTGGGGGCTAAGGTACGAATCGGAGAAGGTGTTATGCACCCCGTTCGTCCACCGGTAAAGTTGGCGTCTACTAATAATCATTGGTTCTTTAATATGATTTCTCAAATGCACGCAAATAAAGAAAATAAATGTGAAAAGAGAACATTCAAAATTAAGTATAGAAAATACATAAGATATGTACATAATATTCCAAAATAAATAAATGTCAAAAGAAAAATTCTAAGTTTTAAGGCATGCAATTTCTATCTAAAAGGATACATAGAACACACCCGCATGCAATATTTATAAAGATTAACTAAACTATCATGGTTTTCATAAAAGAACAAAAATATGATTGAAAATGCTAAAATTATCTAAATATGAATTGTTAATAAAATTAAGCTAAACTATTCTAAACATACATTTTAAAAAAAATAACAAAAACATGCATATTACAAAAAAAATGAACTAAGCTAACATTAAAGAAAAAACTAAATATAAGAAGATGCATAAGAATTCTAAAAGAAAACTTGTTAACAAAAAAAATAAAATAAAAATTTTATAACAAAAAGAATTTACAGATTTAAAGGAAAAGAAAATATCATAAGAAAAATTATGCTAAAAAAAGGGGTTAAAAAATATTTATTAAACTATTGAAAGAAAGAAAATCTAATTATTTACATTTTGTGTTTTAAATGAGATAAAGAAAATAAAAAAGAAAGAAAATAAAGAAAGGAAACAAAAGAAAAAAAAGGAAAAAAATCAGCTTAAAAGACTTTTTATAATTTTTAGGTTTAATGAAAATGAAAGAAAAATCAAGATAAAATAAAGTTATAAAAAAATAAAACTAAAAAAAGAAAATGAAGTTTTAAAAGAAAAATAAACACATAATTAAACTAACACTAAAAAGAAAGAGATGATAGAATATTATAATGAAATCTAGAACAAATAATGAAAAGAAAATAAAATGCTATAAAAAAGAAATGACCCTAATGTTAAGAGAAAAGAAAATAGAAAATAAAAAAAAGCTAGTAAAGAAGTTTTAAACTAATATTGTAATAAATAAAAAAATAGTGCGTTGAAAGAAAATTAAAGCTATTAATAAGATAGAGAAAATAAATGAAGTAAAAATACTAATAAATAAATTTTACACTACTATTGAAAGAAAAAAAATGAATAGACAATAAAAGTTAGGAAAATAATAGTAAGACGAGAAGAAAATGAAGTAAAGTATTTAATTAAAGTTACAAGAAAAGAAAGTAAAATGAAGCGCTTGGTAAAATAAATTAGACTAACTAAAATGAAGAAAAGAAAATTGATGCTAAAATACTAAATTAACATAATAAGAAAGTAAAGAAAAGAAATAGAGTATTTGAATTAAATGGGTGTAATATTGACTATTACAACCATTTTTATATAAGTACTATGAATTATAACAATATCGACATTGTTTAGTCGTATCGTTCAATTATATTAGCACTATTTGATGAATATACAACAATGTGCTTAGTGTGAATGTGTAAATTAAGTAATTGATGAAAGCAATTAAATAAGGACAAGATTAACTATGTAAGTAAGAAGGAATACATGAATTGAGATTAAATATAGCCCGATCACCCTAAAAGATAGAGAATAGAGTTAGAAAAACCTGGGATTCAAGTGAGGTACCTGGATTGCCGGGAAATCCTCAAGTCGGGAAATGTGCTCCAATTGTCCAATCCTCGGGGGGTGATTCAAGTAATGAATGCTTCAATGTAGGTATGGGAGATTATGGACTCAGTATCTCGGCAGAGTTTCGGCGTCGGGGCTTAGGATCGCTCGGTATATCAGTAGAGTTTCTCTCACTCAAAATTCCTACCGAAAACGTATGCCGGGGTGCGATATTTATAGAATTCTTCAACCAATGAGGTGTTGTCACGTTTTGGGACACGTCTGGCCATTTCGAGTTGGCGGCCGCCACAGTGCAAGTTGGCGGCCTCTGGGTTGGAAAGGGTTCTATTGGCGGCCACCACAATGTGAGTTGGCGGTCGCCATGTTGGCTAGGGTTTTCAAGAGATTCTGTTGACGGCCGCCACAATGAACATGGCGGTCGCCACTTCTGGCAATGACTTAGGCAACAAGTTATCGATTGTTTGGTACAATTTCATTGGTTTTGAAGGTTTTTGATGACTGGGTTCAATTACCGAGTTTGGATCACCTCTCGAGGATCCTACTGAGGCACTATTCCTCCTATTTTTATCATCGAATTCGCCTTAAGATTAGGCGGGGTCAAATTGGGGTGTCTACAGTTGCCCCTCTTTGATATAACTTGCATAGCAACGCGTGATGCGAGTTATGTTAAAGATCCAGAGACAGCTGCCATTTGACCGAGCTGTCAATCTTAAGCCACAAGCATGCATATGGTGTTGGTCGTACTCGAATTTTCATCGAGTTGCCTACGTGCCCCTTTTGCTAAGCATCAGATCATAGCGTAGTTCATTGGGTAAAATGCAAAGATGTAATAATAAGAAACATGATGTGAATGCTAACATGATGCAGATATTTACATTGTAATGCAGATATAATGCAAGAAGGGTCTGATGTCATAACAAAGATTGATAAGAAGATTAATCAGTTTTAGGTCGTGAAAGGACCGATGAGTTAGTTTATGGTCATGAGGAGGACCGACGAGTCAGTTTATGGTCTTGAGGAGTACCGACGAGTCAGTTTAGGGTCATAAGGAGGACCGACGAGTCTGTTTATGGTCTTAAGGAGGACCAACGAGTCCGTTTAGGGTCATAAGGAGGACCGACGAGTCTGTTTATGGTCTTGAGGAGTACCGACGAGTCAGTTTAGGGTCATAAGGAGGACCGACGAGTCTGTTTATGGTCTTAAGGAGGACCGACGAGTCAGTTTAGGGTCATGAGTAGGACCGACGAGTCAGTTTATAGTCATGAGGAGGACCGATGAGTCAGTTTAGGGTCATGAGAAGGACCGATGAGTCAGTTTATGGTCATAAAGAGAACCGACGAGTCAGTTTAGGGTCATGAGGAGGACCGACGAGTCGAACATCAAACTAATAGGTTGGGTCAAGATCTAAGAATATGGGACTTAGAATTAGGTTTATCGGGAGCGAGATTGAAATGATCGAGAGCCTAACTACGGCTAAGAATTTTGATTTATTAGGAAGAAAGTTCGTGAATTTATGGGTCGATTAAAACCTACAAATTCGAAGCGCGAGGTACAAAATAATTATAGCCGAGTTGCGGCTCATAATTGAATTTATCGGGAATGAGTAGCTGTAAAAAGATGGGGTAGCAAAATAACAAGGTTTGAAATTTAT
>JAOTRH010082153.1:0-17107 GCA_034768845.1 Heliamphora exappendiculata
TAAAATGCGATATAAATTTTATTAATAAAAAATCAAATATGAATAATTTTACACATTATAAGTGTATTGTACATTTTAAAAAAATAGAAAAATTATATCATTATAGGTCAAGTACATCTCAACTAGATTGGCACATACAAGTCTAACAATCATTTGCATTATTCTCTACTTAAAATATATGACAAATGAAATGTAAAATTATAAATATAAAAAAATAACGTTTACATATGCAACAAATAATTTAAAAAATTTGTCTGAACCTGATAATTTTTCAGGCATTCCAAATGTAATAAATTTTATGTCTGTTTCGAGCCTTTACTTCTCATTCATTTCTTGATACCTATTCGATACGTAAATCGTGTCTCGTGTAATCATCAATACTTGGAGCATCTCCAGAATGAGTTTGGATATGAAATTGTTTAGCATCCGTCTACCTGCACGGAATGTTGACTCCAAAAGTAACTGTAGATACAAGAATTACAAGTATATCACGAGCTATCGCGGCCAATACTGGCCACAACACTTTGTGCTATTTTCAATAATCTAAAATATCAAAATTATCTTCATCTAAATTTTTTACAGTATCAAAATAACGTTGGAGTTCTATGATAGAACTCCTATAAACCTCAGAAAGTTACTTTTTTTTATTACAGACCAATCAAGGTTACGACTTCGATATGAAATCCTAACCGCGAGTTGCGTTGATTGTAGTATTATATGAGTTTTATATTTATTATACAAATATTTAAGTGTTTCATTTATTTGGTCAAGTTGGTTTGCATTATCATAAATATTTTTTAAAAATATTGTAAATCAATATTTTTACTCTTAGGATGTAGTATGTAAGTATTTTTTAAATATGTATTATTTTATTATAATATTTATTAAATTTATCTTTCATACTAAATATCATTTGATAATAATTTGGATTGATTAAAAATTTATCAAATATTGCGGTAATTTTTTTAATTGCAATAAAACTAATAGAGTAGTAGGAGTGTAAATAAAAGAAAATAATTTTGTTCTTTGATCAAAAACTTTATAAATTTTTTTATATACATTTAAATTATCAAAATCACTAGGCATTGGTGGAAAAAAATTAGTTTCTATATTTATTTTAAAAAATAAATAAATTTTATTTTATTTTATTACTAATTGTAACATATTATATGTCGAGTTCTACCTGATTTCTATATCATGTTGTAATTTTTTATATTTTATATTTTTTTGTTGACATATTTTTTTAAACAGATCAACTCTTCTGACACTACTATTTATACATCTTATTGCTAACCTAACTCGTTCAAGAGATTCATTATAATATTTAAGTACTTCTTTCACAATTAAATTTAAAATATATGTAGAACACCGAATATGAAATAAAGAACTAAATAATAAAAGCTGTAAATTATATTTTAAATAATTAATATATTCATTATTATAAGAAATATTATATAAAGTAATAGCAAATATTTTTGATGTAATTCCCCACGAAACTAGTTCTTGCCTAATAACTATATCTAAAGAATGACCGGTGTAGAAAGATTTTATAGTTTTAAATGAAAAAATAATTTTATATAAATTTCAATTATTGTCTATAAAATATGCTGTAATACATTGAAATTCTTGAGCATTTCTATCAGTTCATAAATCAGAAGTTAAACTAATTTTTTCTTTTAAATTTATAAATAAATCCATCAACTCAGTTTTAATTTAATCAAATCTACTTAAAATTCTATTTCTTATAGTATTTTTAGAAAAACGTTAAAATTGCATAACAAATCCAGTTTGTATCATTTCTTCAAATGCTGGTTGTTCACTCATTGAAAATGGTTGTTCTTGTTTTATTATATAATTAACAATAGAATTTTGTGCGCGAATTTATTTTCATGAAAAATTAATAATATTACCAATTGCACCTCTACCTAATTGCATTTGTGAAGTGAGATTTAGAGGTAAATTTTTACGGTGACTATCAGAATGTCTACATTAGTGACTAGTGCCACTCGATGTGCGACTTGAAAGTAATTTATTATAAATTTTATATTTTGGTTTAACAGTAACGATGCCATCATTATTTTTTTTAAAATTTTTTTAAAAAAATTCTTACACATTTAAAAATTTTTTTACTAGATGAATCAACAGGTGTAGATGCAGATGTTAATGCAGATGTTGATGAAACAATTGGTGGATTAGGAATAGGAGCAGAGGGAGTGAGATTAGAACCACTAGGTGAAAATGTGAAAATATCTTCTTATTCATCAACGGTAAAATTATTTGGATCCATCGATAAAAAAAAATTATAAAAATGTTAAAGCAAAATTGATAAATTAGATAATAGAGATTAGAATTTAAAAAAAAATAAAAATGAAATAAAATTTAATTTAAACAAAATTAATTAGAATTTTTAAAAATATATTCAAAATTTAATTAAATATTACAACAAATAAATTAAATTATAAAAAATAAAACAAACCAAATTAAGGAACTCCGATCTTTAATCTTGATCTCGATCGATTTGTATTTTGATCTTGATCTTCACTCATTAATTCGCCAGCAATTGTACCGAACCCGAATATCACCGAACCTGAGTATCACCAAACCCAAATATTATCGAGTAATTAGAGAGAAAAATTAGCAAGAAGAGAGTAGAGAGAATATAGATGTTTGGATGAAACTAATGGCAAATATGCATCCCTATTTGTAGGAAAAAATTTGTATTAAAAAAAAAATTAGCCGTTGGCTGGGTCGAGCTGGACCCAACGGTTAAAAACTTTGGGCCATCGATTTTGATCACAATTGATCTGGGCTGTCCATTTTGAAAAACTGACTGTTGGTGGGAATGGGGGCCGGGCAGGCTAGGTCGGGCCCAACGGCTAGCCCAGGCCTGAGCCCATGGGGAGGCTTTTAGCGGGCCTAAGGCCGGGCCAACCCGGCCCACGGGCTTAGGGGTGCAGCCCAGGCCCAAAAAATAAACAATACGGGCTGGGTTGGGCCTGCACAGTGACGGGTTTCAGGCGAATTTCAGGCCCCTCACCGGGTCTCGGGCCATTTTTACACCCCTAGTCCTAAATAGAGACAGAAAATAGAAACACGTCTCTTCTTTCATTTGGATCCACTAGCTTTGACTTTTCATATGTCATTGTTTGTTTACGTACTCAGAAAAACTATAATTGATATAGTTGAATTCGTGTCATCTATTGATTGGGAACAAGAATCATTCCCATATGGTTTTGAAAAGTGGATTTTTTTTTAGTAATGCTATTTAAGCTTATCGAACAGAGTTACTTGACATGCCTATTTATGTAGTATAGTTGAAATGACTTTAAAAATTTGATGCTTAAAGGACAAACAAATAATTTCAAATATACTACATAAATAGACACGGAAAGTAGGCATGTTAAATAGGCTATAAATAGCATTTTTCTTTCTTTTTATTAAAAAAATATTACCACACAGTAACTGAAAACAATTTGGTCAATCATGCCTACCATTACCATTTTATATTTGAGAATAAAAAATAATTTTCAAATGCGATAACCGAAGAGAAAATATCTTCATAACGTTTACTTAAAACAATATTAGTGTGCAGGTTGAAAATCAGTGATACAATCTAAGCCAACCCAATTGGCCTTTTTTTGATAATTTCGAACAAACTAGATAGCCAAACTCCCGTTTCTCGAGCCCCCGAAGCCTGATTGTGCTACTCCTCCATGCCTGCAAGATGATAATACAGTTAGTGCTTTCCGGCCAAATTTGACTAGGAAGTACTCTGATGCTAAAAAACAAGAGTAAAACCAAGGTTTTTGAGTTCTTTAATGACTCTGTTGCTTATCCCTAATTCCTGACTTATCATAGATTTTACCTTATCTCTAGATGATTGTGGCATCCTTAGGATGCTATCCACATCTTCCTCGAACTATTGTTATAGGGATGGAGTCTTCCTGGGTGATTTCTTCGTTCAAGGCTTCTTATCAACTGGTGCTGACTTCTCATAGGCTCTCCTTTTCTTGGGGTGGCTCGAACTTATCATGAGCTGCCTAATTTGGTCAAGCCGAACTCATTATGAATTGGTCTATTAGGGTAGCCCAAGTGCTCTCTGCTCTGGGCTAGGCGTCAAGCACATTATTTAATCTACCTTCAATTGACCCCTAGCTCTAGTGTTCATTTAGCTGAAGAGTTCAGTGAAGAGTCAGAGCTCCCATTTTTATTTGTTTGGCAAATTTTGATACTTTTTGCTGGCTCTCTTTGATGTCATACCTCCAATTCTTATGGCTGGCCTTTATTCAGTGTTGGGTCTGTCGTTTAAATAACTCGCTCCTTCATCTTCCATTTTGCTCGATAGTTGTCTCTCGAGCATCCAATGATGACGTGGCAAGTCATCATTGGCGCGTTGGGTGGCATGCATCGCCTCAGTAAATTGAGACGTCTTTTCAAACATACGGCGCATTAATTGCGCCAGCAACATTAGATTTTGATGGGTATAAAAACCCATTTCGCACACTATTTCCTACTTTTTCGCCATTGCCACCAACTCTCAAACTTTCCTGATTCACTCTATGTGTTTTTTGGCTATAAACCAAGAAAATCGGTAAAGATTTCCAGCTTTCACAATTAAATCCTTTGATTTGGTTCGTAAGTGCATTTGTTTCCTCCTTCTTTGCTTCATTTTTTTGCTTTAGGGACGAGTTTATCCCCTTTTCCCTCCTTTTTTCATATTCTTAAACTTCTACAAAAATGGGCAAGCTCCGGAGGCTAGTATCTACGCCTGAGGCGATGCGGAGTTATCGTCGAAGATACCAGATTCTAGATGATGTTGGAATCACCATCGCTGAAGAAGGGGACTCTAATGAGGGAAACTAGGACAAACATCTTGTCATGCCCTAAACATTTGGGTCACGCGAAAGCCCACCAAAACACCCATTTAAAAAAATAGATTACATAGTTAATAATCAAAATGTACAACATTTGGATAAAAGTCCCCGCAGTTCAACTCTTATAAAATTGTAAATCATGCAATCTCATACATGAATAATAGTATCGCCCCAAGGTGTATAAAACCAACCTCAACAGGCGTCACATGTATAAGCACATGTCTCAAAAAGGAAAAACTATAACAAGCCTTCCATCACCTCTGTAGCTAGGTCAACTCATCATGCTCACCTAAAAGGTTTTACAGCAAAATCCCACACCGTGAGCCGAAGCCCAATAGAATATAGACAGTAAAAACTGTAAAGTAGGCTATGCAATTATACACATACGGGCTCAACTACAGGAGCCAAAAAGGTTTTTCTTCCAAAACCACAAGTTCACATCAGACCACCACGAGTCTCAAAAGATTTTGTCTCATAAAAATCCACATTTTCATCCTTCAAACTATGTATATCATCCTAATAGATATCATGCCACAGTTAAGGGAAAGCTGTAAATAAAACAGTAAGCTCCACTCAGGCCATGCAGCCGAGGAGAAAAGATGTAAATGAAATCCTATGTACCGACTCTGTCACACAGACAAAGGTAACAACTATAGACTCATGTCCATTATTCTAGTCTTGAACCACTTAAGGCCTGCTAGATAACGACAAGTTCTATACGGAGCTACAACAACAACGCAATTCACGGAGGCAACCGACTTCTTTACGAATTTTCCTGACCGATGGGAAAGCACCCAAATCACACACTTGTTTTTTTATGGTTTGCCACTATCGATGGACGAAATATAACCAAACCACGTTTACGGGGATTAACCCAAGAGACCGTAGTGAACCCACTCTGCGCACGTTTTTGGACTTACACCACGGAGCAATAGAAGCCAAACTCAAATCACACTCTGTCACTGTACATCTGCGGATAACATTTAAAAACCCACTGTAACTCAACTATGAACACCCATAAAAAGATTTATACAACATATGTATAAAAGAGATCCAATCCATCAAAATGAAGATCTAAAATCATTTCCAACAAAACGTTTAAAAGGTGAGACTCAATCTCGCGGGTTAGCTCCAAACCTCCAAAAAGACATTTTCACCGTTTTCACAAAATACCTCGTTTTCAAACCTCTTTTGAAAACCACGGATATCACATACCCAAAACATGCATACTACCGAGAAAAGGCGTAAAACCCCCTCTTTTACCCAAAAACCACGGTTACGCATGAAAATCACATTTGATGTATTTTCTACCCGGTAAAAACACGTACAATTACACAAAATACTCTTGTACAGTAATAGGGTCTAGAATCCTACCTCAGAAAGTCAAGAACTCGACGTCTCAAAATTGAACGGCGTCAGAACGAGAATCTGACTGGATGTATGCGAAGCCCTCTGCCCCAACAGCAAGGATCCACGAAGGAATCAATAACAAACCAAGCCCCGGGCCCTCAAAGCTAGAGAGAATGAGGAGAAAAGGGATTTCTTAGGTCTGAAGAAATGTTTTTATCTCAAAAATTCTGCCACTGGACCTTTTATAGAAAATCAAAATTAACACTGTCCAGTCGACTGAACTAGTGAGTTCAGTCGACCGAACTCCAGATCTAGGGTTCAGTCGACTGAACTAGACCCCCCAGTCGACCGAACTCCCTTACTATTTTTGGTCTCGGGTTTGTGAAGCAGAACATGGTTTTTGATCCAAACGCAAGCTAAACGAACCACTATCAAACCTCGAAAAGCGCATAACAGACTTATGCACGCTATTCTACAACTTTAAAGCATAAACTATGCATCGACGCTACAAAACATGGAGGAAAAACGTGTTATGAATATACAGAACTCAAAAGATAAGGGTCAGGGTCTCACACTTTCCCTTCCATTGGTGGCTATAGTGGAAGGGGGAGCTCGATTCCCCTTGCATCCCCTCATTCGCCGAGCTCTTCGGCACTGTAAAGTGAGTCCCATGGAGTATCCTCTAATGTCTTTAGAGTGATCATTTGTTTTGTAGAACTGAATCGTATCTTGGGTACCAATATCGGTATCTTTGATATAGTTTATTGCAACAACATGGTCCAACACTCTACTGGGTTATATTATTTCAAGGCAAAAAAGCAGTTGAAAAATTGGTTGTCGAACTCCTAAATTTCGGGAAGGACTTGGATGATGATTTTGTCTACATTATCAAAAACTTCGAGTTCGGCCCAAACGATCTTGAGGACATCTACACGGTCCTTAGGACCTTTGGTCGTGGCCCAGTAATCCCACCAACCATTTATTCAACTGTTTGAGTGGACCCTTATTTCATTTGGCTTACGATCCTTTGTTTAGTTTGTGTAGGGTAATTGGCCAACAACAAATCCTGAGCAGTCGTACCAAGTATTCATATTAGAGACCTCCATAAGGTGTGGAATTATAAAGGTCTACCCGAGCAACAAGAGTTGAGTCGTGCAGCTCACATCGCTTTGAAGTACATCACCATATACCGAAGTTTCATCCGATTTAACATTTCGGGGGTTCAGATAGCCATAGTCACCTCAACTCAAGTTGAAGTGCTAGATGCTATTGTTCTGCCATTTACACGGGCTGAGAGGCAAGTCACCATTGTCCAGTCTCCCCTTCTTTCGGACCAAGCCAACCTATCCTCGGCTAGGGAAGCCATTCCCATTTCATCATCGTCGTTTTCAGCCAATTTGTCGAATTTAGCTTCCATTTCTGAGATGGCTAAAAAGAAAGCCTTGACCGTTGATCTTATAGAGTTCTTCACCATCGAGGGCACCAAAAAGAAAGTGACAATTGCTATTGCTGCCTACGCTAAGGAGATTCGTCGAGAAAGGGCTACGAATCTTGCTGTCGAGCAATTTAGGGCAACCTCTAGAGGGGTGCACACTACCTTCGCCACCAAAAAGATTGAAGAAGTCTATGGAGGCAGGAGGGAAGGAGAAAGAAAGGAGAGAGAGAGAGAGAGAGAGAGAGAGAGAGAGGGCAAAAAGTGAAGGGGAAGAAGGTAATTGAGGTAGTTGGGGGTCCCAAACCATGGAGGCAGGAAGGAAGGTAATTGAGGTAGTTGAGAGGCAAGTCACCAGTTCAGTCGGCTAAATAGCCTACTGTTTTGGTTTCGAATTTTTGTGTTCTAAAACCAACCAAACAAGCCTAAACAAGGTCCGAGAAAGCATAAAGCACCTCTATACATGCTATTTTAGAACTCCAAAACATAAATCATGCATCGATCATATATAACATGAAGGAAAAATACGTCATCATTTATATATATCAATATTAAAATGGTACAGGGTCTCACAATATTATCATGTATTGCACGAACTCTTAATCCCGAAGTGATTGATTGATTGTGTTCAGATAGTGTACAGTACTTTGAGTCATCAATCGTTGAAATTTCCTCCATGAGATCAATAATACTGATGAGCTGGGTACTGGCGTTGTTTGTCCGATGATCGTTAATCAGCTAACGGAAACCACATCCGACTTAGGTTGAGGAGTTCCCCCTCGTGTGTTTCGCTTATAGGTTTGATTATGCTAAATCTGTACAGTGAATCTTTGGATCTGGCATATCAAAAAGTTAAGCAGTGCGATTACAAAGAGAAGAGGATAATTAAATTGGGTTGTTAGTAACCTAATTTAATTATCGGGAATCCATATCTTAAGCGTTGGGATAATTTAGTGCATTTGATAATTGGAAACTCAAGACATAATTTGAGTTAGGACCGGGAGTTAAGTCAGGACATTTAGTGGAATAAGTTCTAGTTCGTGCGAGAAAGAATCTAACTCGGGAACAGAGTTAGGGATATCCAGTTTTCTCGTACGATTAGCCCGAGTCCTATACTTTCTCATGATCCCTCATGTAGCCCATTATACGTACGAATATTTACTTGTCGATTTCAGTAATTATTTAATTTAATTTGAATGTCGGTTTTTTCGCCGAAAACATTTGGGGATTAAATTAAATAATGGAGGGCGGTATTGAAATTTGGCACACCTAGGAATCACTCCCTAGGTGGCCGGCCCTATCTAAAAGGGTGGAGATTTAGTTTTGATTTAGATATATATCTCTTACTAATTTTTAGGAAGGGAAGATATATACCATACATATCTTATGTGTGTATAAAAATAAATACATATCAAAAAGGCTAAAACCAAGAGAGCATCCCAAGCTTTAGCCGCCACCCCTTCTCTCTCCCATTGTGTATTCTTTTTGCTTTGACAGAAATGTGTGAGATAGAAACCAAAAAGGAGAAAAACATGAAGATTCGGATCGGTGCCCACTCGCCGGGATCGTCGTGTGCGTCGGGATATACGTGAGAAGATCATTGGGTCGTCTCGGATCGTTGTTCTGCATCAAAGAAACTTGTACAAGTTTCTTGAAGGTATATTTAATCTTAATATATCTATTCATTGTTATGGTTTTTCATGAAAAACACATGCGCCGTTTTTTACGGTCACGGCGCCGGTTCTTATTTTTTCTTCCGCATTCCAACAGATTTATTTGTGAATAAATTCTCTCTCACTTAGATTTTTACAACATTTTTGAAGGTTATAAAAATTCGTTTAATTAAAATAAATTTATTAATTTCGAAAGCCACACGATCTGAAAGATTTAAACATCTTTCCGTGTATACGATTCCAAAGATTCTAGTTTATCAAACCATTTTTGAAAGTCACATGATATGAAAGAATCAAATATCTTTTCGTGTATACAATTCTAAAGATTCTGATTTATTAAACCATCTTTTGGTGTTTAAATGCGTAACAAATAAATTTAATAAATGCATAGTTTTTTTTCCAGTTTTTCAGCTAAGGTAGTGATTAAAGGCATTTATTTATTTTATTTTTCGTCCCATATTTTTTGAAAAATAATAATTTATTTTGATTAAATATTTTTTTATTTAATTAATTCAAAATTCAGAATTAATTCCCACGTTTTTTCAAGATATCCGATTTTAAAAAAATTATCTTAAATGTGATATTTTGTAAAAAATCAAATATCTAAAGTTTTTATTTAATTAAACTTAATTAATTAAAAAAATTTAATTTTATTTTTCATTACAAAATATTTTAATTAAAATCGAATATTCGAATTAATTAATTTAACAAGATAAATAAAACAAATAATAATTATTTACGCAATTAAAATATAAAAATAAATTAATTATAAGATAAATAAAAATTCCGATTTTATGATCGTGTTAAAACTCTAAAGAGTTTCAATCTTCTGTTAAGATAAGCTTCCAGTATTTTGTTTGTTTCATGATTCCTGTTTGATGGATGAAACAGCAGTTTTATTGCACTGGACCAGTGCCTTTTTCAATAAAAAAAACCCGGCATCGGTTTGGCAAAAAAAATACTGCCATGTGCTTGCAGTTTGGGAAAATTACTGTGATTGCTCCGAAAATAGCGTGTTTGGAATCCTTCTTGTGCGCTGAATTGTAAACCAGTTGGGATTGCTTCATAATAGTGCTTGCGCCACCTGTTGCTTGGGATAAACCGCAGCTTCAGGCCCCTTTTGGAAATTGCTGAAAGCTACTGCACCAGTTGTGGTGCATTAGTCGCTGGGGCGTTGCTAAAAACAGCCATAGGCCACTGTTTGCTCACTGTTTGATTTTGATGGGAATCTAGTTACTGTTGGAAAATTGCTTCAAACGGAATTACTTCAATTTCCTGCGGCTGTTGAAAATCGTGCCATTGTTTGGCACCACCGGAAACCGGTGCTGCGCCGCTGTTCCTTCTCTTCTTTTTCTCCCTTCTTTTTTTTTTTTTTTTAATCCAGAAAAAAAAACTGGACAAAAAATTGAAGCACAAAACCGGTGCCCACAGTTTGCTTTTGGCATTGGAGAATTGCTGTGGCTTGCTGAGAAATTGCACCACTGTGTGAATCATTGATTGGGACCTTTTATTTTGGAATAAAACCACAGCACCGAAGCTATACTGGACCGAAACAGCGTCTTCAGGTTGCTGGAATTTCCGAAACAGCTTATATTCTTCTTCTTTTTTTTTTAATTCAAAAAAATTAAAAAAAAAATTATTGCAAAGCAATAATAAAAAAAAAATTTCCGCGGCTAAAACCACTAGAACCACCACCGGTTGCCGCCGCCAACCACTGCCGTTTCTTCCATACATGTTCCTATTTTTTTTAATAAACTAGAAAAAAAATTTAAAGAACATAATATGAATTTTATATCGAAACCTATGTCCCGTAGGCTCACATTCGATCTAAAAAAAATAATCTAACACGGTCAACCCTCGTCGTTAAAAAAAATTAATTAAATTATCATCCACGAGTTCAATCAAACATAAAAATAATAGATGATAATAAAACTAGGATTAGAGCGCCTGCAAAACAAAATTAGTATAGTTCTAAATTTACCTGACCCTGATAAATCGTAAACAAAAAATCAAATGGCTCTGGTACCAATTTGTTGGAGGCAAAACTGTCAAGATTATTATTTTTGTAAAACAATTATCGGTTAAAATATTAACTGGACGGGCAAATGCCAAAACGGGCTCCAGATAAAACTTTTGATGAAGAACGATCAAAATAAAATCCGTGCAACCAAAGTTAATTTAGAAGAATACCTCTTGTAGATCTAATCTTCAACTACGACTTGATTCCGAATTGAAGCTCTTGTTAAATCTTCTACCGTATTCCCTTATGCGATCCTCGAATGTAGTGTGGGTTACGATCAACCGAGAACTCGTACCGGTAGAACCCCGATATATTTTTTAAGTCTTGAAAGACAAAAATAATATATTAAGAATGATATGAAAATCAATCAAAACTGGTTCAGCCTACCCGCATATATATAGGGTTACAGTAGGGACTTGGGGAGTAATTATGAGTAAGATTGCTAGTGGAACACAGATACATACGGGCGATTTTTGCAATTATAGAAAGACGCAGCGATTTCTGTAATTTTCATAAAACACTGAATTACAGTTCACACCACTAAAGAACTATAATTGCACTCTGACCCATAATCTCAAGACCTTCTTGTATTGAGCTCATGTTATTAAATGTTTGCCATTTCTCCCCACGTTAAGATTTCCGATACCAGTCAATTAAATTTAATTACTGACAATTTAATTTAATCAGCATCTTGATATTCCTTAAGAAGTCCCGCTTAACTTATTTGACCGCCAGATAATTAAATTCACCTGCAGGGTTTGGCCTGGTCGAAACTTATAAGCATCCTTAAGGGGGTATCGTTAATCCCGATCATCGGAACGTGAATTCTGTCAATAATTAATATTTACCATATAAATAAAATCGCTATCCAAGTCACCGGGAATATAGACCCATATAAGATCGCACCATCTAATGGATCAAAACAACGAATATGAAATATATGCAAATCAATAATTATTTCAAGATTAAGAGGATAAGCACTATTCATAATAATCTTGGAGTGTGAATTAATTTATATAGCTAGTAGTCAGTACTAAATTAATTACCCCAAAAGTCTCGTTCAATACACACAAAGTGTACCGGCACAGAGTCGAAACAATAGACGACGCTATTTTCTGTTCCCTGTAACCAAGATAGGCTTACTAAAACTCTGTGCCGCAGTCGTACCGATGGTATGTCCATCTGCATCTAATATGTGAACATAAAACTTATATTCTGCAAGAACCTAAAATCTGATCTTCTGTGTGTAAGCCATACTCTACACACCAGATTAAATACTATACAGAATATTGGATATCCATGCATAACAAAGAAATGATATGCATACATTGCTTATAAAGATTCTCATAAAATGAAAAACTAATTTTATTAAAATAAAATTAAATACTAAAAACATGATTTTCAGTATACTAACCCTAACAACATGATGAGATAGAGAAGATGAATGCCGCTCCTTATGCTTCGACTGTAGGAAGTCTTATGTATGCTATCCTCTGCACTAGACTCGGCATCTACTTTGCCGTTGGCATGGTTAGATGATATCAGTCTAATCTAAGACAAGAGTATTGGATTGCGGTAAAGAATATAATCAAGTATCTGAAAAGGACTAAGGATTATATATTGGTTTAACAGGCAGATAGTCTACTACATTTGGAGTATACAGACTCAGATTTTCAGTTAGATATAAAGTTTACATCAGGAGATAACCTTGCAAATCATTTACAAAGAGCTTACAGTTATGACTTTTTATAGTCATGTAGAGGGTATGAGAGTCAGATATATGGCAGCGTGGTTATGAGTATAAGTGGAAGATTGTTAGGATTGGTATACTAAAAACTATATTTTTAGTATTTAATTTTATTTTAATAAAATTAATTTTTTATTTTATAAGAATTTTTATGAGCAATGTATGTATATCATTTCTTTGTTATGCATGAATGTCTAATATTCTGTATAGTATTTAATCTGGTGTATAGAGTACAGCTTGCACACAGAAGATCAGATTTTAGATTCTTACAGAATATAAGTTTTATGTTCACAGTTGAGATAAAAATGGACATACCATCGGTACGACTGTGGTACAGAGTTTTAGTAGGACTGTCTTTGTTACAGGAAATAGATAATAGCGTCGTCCATTGTTCCGACTCTCTGTGCCAGTGCACTTTGTGTGTATTAAACAGGATATTTAGGGTAATTAATTTTATACTGACTATATAAATTAATTCATGCATCAAGGTTATTATGAATAGTACTTATTTTCTTAATCCTGAAATAATTATTGATTTGCGTATATTTAATATTTGTTATTTTGATTCATTAGAGGGTGCGATCTTATATGAGTCTATATTTTCGGTGAGTTACATAATGATATTATTTATATGGCGAATATTAATTATTGACGAAATTCACGTCCCGAAAGATCGGGATTGACGATACCTCCTTAAGGAAGCTTATATGTTTTGATCGGTGTAGACATCCCAATTTGACCCCGCCTAATCTTAGGTGAATTCGATGATGAAAACAGGTGGAATAGTGCCTCAGTACGATCTTCGGGAGGTGATCCAAGCTCTGTATTTGAACCCAGTTATCAAAAACCTTCAAAACTAATGAAATTGTACCGAACCATCGATAACTTGTTGCCCAAGTCATTGCCAGAAGTGGCGACCTCCATGCTCATTGTGGCGCCCGTCAATAGAATCTCTTGAAAACCTTAGCCAACATGACGACCGCCAACTCACATTGTGGCGGCCGCCAATAGAACCTTTCACAACCCAGCGGCCGCCAACTCCAAATGGCCTGACGTGACCCAAAATGTGGCAACACCTTATTGGTTGAAGAATTCTATAAATATCATACCCCGGCGTACGTTTTCAAAACAAATTTTGAGTGGGAGAGACTCTGTCGATATACCGAGCAATCCCGAGCCCCGACGCCGAACATTAATCTATTTCGGGGATTGTTGAGAAGATGGGCAACCCTTGCTGACTATACGCTTCCATAGGTACAGTAAAAGAGTTCGGGCGTACTATTTGACCATGTCTTGCACCACTCCAGACATGAGAGGTATATACCTGGCTCTATTCAGAAGGTATCCTGTTTAAATTAATCAATCCCGGCCTTTTGCGTATAGTGAACATAGTACCCCCCAATTAGGTACTGCTAACCCTAGTAGGATTGTATTTTTTTTTATTGTATGTTTTGATTGTATATTGTTTGGATTATTTGTTTGGATTAGGCTAGTCATTTTCTTGGGTTTGGCCCGGATTTTTCTATTTTCCTTCATTTAAGTTAGTTTCTACTTCGGGTTCTTACCCGAGTCTTTATTCTTCACCATATTTGGCCTTCAAAAAGTTGTTTTCTTCTCGAGGTCATGCTCGTGTTTTGTTTAACACCTCTAGGGTGTTCTTCTCTCCTTCAGGTTCTCCCCAAGTCATTGGTTTTCTCTGCCTTTGTTTAGGCTCGCTTCTCTCAAACCCTTGACATATCTATAAGAGTTAGTCATTTCTCCTTACCATTATACTGCCTATTTTTCATCAGGAACCTAGAGAGTTAGATCTGTTTCCCTGACGTAGTGCTGTCCATTTTCCTTTAGAATCATAGGTCGAACTAGTCTCTTAAGGGTAAGAACTGTCGTCTTGCCGGAACGCCATTCGCTTAAACAAAACCTTTGCCCTTGAGCTTGGTTGATCTATCCCCTATTTTCAGTTGTTATGCTGGTGGTATGAGCCCGGCAGGGGCATTGTTTTAGTTTCAATTGTTTTGAGTATCAGGGATATCTGCTGTCTGTTGTCTGAACGTTCTTCCAAAAAATGCCTGAGACTAGTTATTTTGCTTGTGAAATCCAGGTTTTTCTGTGAGTTACCATTGATCCAGGAAGAGTACAGTTGACACGAGTCTGGGTAAGATAAGAAACAAGCAGACTGCGCAGAGTATCTGAATCAACCGACATGGCAGAAAACGAAGTTAATTTGACAGGCACAGATACAAGCAACAGACCCAAGCTTAAAACCATTGCCAGGCACAAATACAAGCAATTTAAGCCCGTATGCTTGGTGTGAATGGACAGCTAGACAATGTGAACGAGAATGGCAAAGATTTCTGGGATGGCAACCAAGGGCCAGAAATACCACAAGTTACTGTACCACCTCGGGTTCCCCGCCCAATCGTGATAAAAGATGAGAATACTGCTCAGACTAGGGAATTCACGCTGGCAGAAAAGATTGACCAGATGGAAAAGGTGCTGAGGAAAGCTAAAGGAATAAAAGAATATATGCTGGACGTAGGTGGTCTGTGCCTATTCCCATATGCAAAATTGCCCAAAAAGTTTAAGATGCCAGAAATGGAAAAGTTTGATGGCATTGGGGATCTGCGTATCCATTTGAGAATGTATGTAGGAACCTTATCCCCTACGAGGATCGATGATCAGCTTAAGGCTCAATTATTCCATCGGTCACTTTCTAGAGCTGTGCAGAGGTGGTTTCTTTTTCTCGAAGTGGCCAAAACTAGAACATGGGAGGATATAGCCACTGTCTTCATTAGCCAGTACAGCTACAACGTCCAGCTGGATGTCACTACTCGAGAGCTTGAAATAACCCGGCAAGAGAATCGAGAATCTTTTGTTGACTTTTTGACCTGCTGGAGAGGCAAGGCCGCTAAAATGACAAACTGACCTTCTAAAAAGGAGCAAGTAAGGATGGTGGTAAAGAACCTACAGTCTCCGTTGAAGTTCTACCTTATCACACAGCCACTTTCCACCTTTGAATAGCTGTTCGACGCTGGGGTACAAATTGAAGATGCTATCCAATCCGGTGATATTGAGAAGACATAATCTAGCCAAAAACCACCAAGAAGGACCTTCCCCACAAATTAACCCGCCACAACTAACCTCGTGTCCTGCTCGGGTGAGGTAAGCCTTTTGAACCCTTCTCCTCCACTCATCAAACAAATAACTTTCAGCAGTCAAGAGATGGTCAGCAAACACAGCAACGGCCGCGAAGAACTTTTACTCCTCTCAACATCCCGTTATTTACTGCTCTGAACTGATTGGTCGAGAAAGGACTCCTCAAACCATTAGACCCCATGCCAGTACCCGATCCCTTGCCACCAAGGTACAATGCCTCTCAATACTGCGCCTTTCATCAGAGCCATGGGCACTTAACCGACAAGTGTATGAGGCTCCGCCATGAAAACCAGAACCTTATTGATAACAAGGTGATCCCTCCTCCATCGGTCAACCCAAAGCTGAATGTCACCACAAACCCATTGCCAAATCATGCCAGGCAGGCTGGGGTAAACTACATGTCACTGGAAGAGTTAGAGGGCCCAAGTCAACACATATGTTCAGCACACCTGCCACGCCCTCATGTTTCAATAGCTAACGATCAGACGACATGCTCGTTCATTATGATTAGAGGCAGCCGAGACAGGGGAAAGAATGGACCGATAATGCTTGGGAATGGTATCAACCGATAGTCCAAGCATACCAGCAAGATGGGGAGCACAATGAAGAAGATGAATGGCTATTGGATTACCCGACTCGGCCTTATGGATTTGGCCATGCGCTCGATGGAATCACCCTTCCCCAACTTTTTGAGGAAGAGGTACACGTTGATGACATGCAATCCTACTAGTTGGTGAGAATTGTGCTAAAATCAGATGGGGCTGAGTGGGCTAACTTTTGAGCCGCCCAGGAGCAACAAGTGAACTTTATTGAGGAGGACATCTGGGAGGAGATTGACAATACCTGGGCTATCGAAGA
>JAOTRH010082164.1:0-17105 GCA_034768845.1 Heliamphora exappendiculata
TAGAGATTCACCTCAGTATGTGAATGTTTGTTGGATTGTAACTTATGTGTTAGGTGATTATCGAATGTTAGGGATTCGAAGAAAGTTTATAAATATCCTTGGAAGAGAAAGAGTTAGATTGACCTTAATACTGCTAGGATTATAGTTCCTACTACAGGAAGGTGGGAGTTAAGTCGTAGCTATGGTGTGGTATGAGCCGGGGTTGATGGTTAGAGATTTGAACTTAGGAGCTAAGAGTTGACCATTTTAGTGTGTAATTTGAAAATGAAATTATGGTGTTAGTATAGCATGGAAGGTACTTAAGTCTCTGTTGTCTGTAGACCACCATTTTGAGGAAAGTCATACTCTTAGTAACCCCATAGCTATGTAAAGTGGAGTGTTGGGATTTTTTGAACTATGGATGTATGTTTGTTGATGGACCTTGTTTTAAAACTATGGAATAGGCGAAGGAGTAACAAGTATGCATCTTAAGCATTTTTAAAAGCTTAAACGAGTTCTATAAGACTGAGAAATTTGGATCGGTGATAAGATTCCTTTTTCATGGATTGGACCCATATTAAAGGATGGCTCATTTAGAAGGCTGGTAGAACTTGGAACTTTATTTAATAGGCATTGTTTGGGATATTGTTATTTGTTATGATGGCATTATCAAGAAAGTATACAGCAATTCAATTATACAATTTAAGAATAGGGTTAAGCAAGAAGTTAGAAGTTTCTTCCTTGTTAGGAACTAGTTGGTGTGTTGGCTGTAACTACAGTGAATTATAAGAATAACCTTTTTGATCGTCGAGTAATATTGTATTTGAACGATTGTGATTGTGGGAGAAAGTACTGTCGAGGAAATGCTACACATCTTGTCAGAACTCGGTAGAAAAGACAAGAGCCGACCTAAAGAATGTTGTTGTTGAGTTCTTGGTTGAGTATAACAGATGGCAAAGTACATGAAGGTTTTAAATTTGAAATTAATCTTTCTAGTCATTTTCTTTTAAAAGGGGGGCGTTGTTTTTTAATTTGAATGTAAGTGTGAAACAGGTTTGGGTCTGAGAGCTAGTGATGAATTTCAGGGACAAAATTCCCTAAGAGGGGAAGATTGTAGTGACTCAACACATTTTATTTTGGGTAATTATTTTTGATATAATTAAATTAATAGATATGATTTAAAAGATAAATTCTACACGTGGTACGCGGTTGACGTATGTGAGAACTCAAAATATTAATTGGTGATTAATTCTATAATGACAATTATATTTTATTTATTCAATTAACTGGAAGGCTTAACTCAAGTAAAATAAAACTATTAGTTAAAGTATAAATATTATCAAAATATATGTATTTGAGGGTTTGGAAATTTTCTAGAAGAGTGGAGAAAAAAATATGAAAAAAAATGGTGAGAAAGCCTCTCAGCCGAAGCTGAGAAGCTTCGGGAGAAATGCAAAAAGAGAGAGAGATGTTGAGAGAGAAACAAAGTGAGGAGATAAAGGGCAAGCCGCACCACATTCGCCCCACCACGGAGAGTACCGTCGCCACCTCCTCCGCCCATCCCGTCCCATCCGGTGACCACAACCCAACCCCCCGCCGACGCCATCTACTGTCGTCGATGCCAACAACTACACCCCACCCCTCTGTTGGCCTTCTCTATCTTCTCCTTCTTCTGCTTCGGTTCTGCCATAGGAGAAGTTTAAGATCCCAGACCCATGGTCGGCGTTGAGCTGAGAGTTGCAATAGACCTGCCTGGTTAGTGCCATTCTGGTCTTCCTCATTTCTTACTTTCGGTTGTTGATTTGTAAATTGAATTTATGAGACCCTAATTCACTCATTAAAACTTCGAGAGGTTAATATCAAATTGGGAAACCATCGAAGAATGAAGGAGTAATCTACCGAGGGGGATGCATTCTGAAGCTGCATGAAGCCTTAATCCAAACCGGCCGATCCTAGGGCTTGCAATCTTCGGTGAAATTCCAAACTGCTTGGCTTCAAGAGGTAGGATCTTGACTAATTTCAGTGGTTTGATTGGATTTGTGTTGATTTTGAATATTAATTCCATGAAAGCTTAAATATTAAAGTTAATAAGCAAAACCCTAACTAGGTTGTAGAATGTGGGAATAAGATTTTTTTAGTAGGTGTTTAATGGGATGAAACTAGAACATAGGGGCTGTAATGATGATAATATTATTAAATGAGTTGGGGTTCAGGAGTTGGAAGTATGAGTTCATCCATGATTCGAATGATTCCCTCCAAAACTCACTTAATTTTCATGGATTTAGTTTGATTCTTGACAATTGGATGAAAGGTGGGCGCGTATGGAACTAGTAATAAAAAAAATTTGGGCTAAGTAATTAGTTAGTTTGGAAAGATAACGATTTGATTCGAGATTGTGTAACAAGAATTAAGATGTAATAAGTATACATCTCGTGATAAATGATTGGATTTAATTAAAGTCATGGGAAGGTTATGGACCAAAGGCTACTTAGACTTAAGTCATGAGCTGGTGGGTGGGGTGTGAAGAAGTCGATGTTGAAGGATTCTCGTAATCAATTGATATAGCAATAAATGAAGATTTTAGGAAAATCACTTGAATCATTTGGTTGGTTGATAGGTGGTGGGGAAGAACTCAAGTGTAAGTGATAATAAATTCTCAAATTCTTGAAGATGGGAGTAAGTGTGGGGATTGGAGTATGTGTGGAAATGTTAAAATGTTGCGACTTAACGAACTATGGATTGGTTTTATGAGAATTAGACGAAGTGTTGGAATATGGAGCTAGATATGAGACACTTGAATTAAACATGTATTCGTGGGGTGAAAGCGGCAATTCCATGACTACTGAAGGTAATTTAAAACTCTAATATTTATATTTTTGTGGAAGGAAACTAGAATGTGAGAATTTCAACGTGAACTGACTTAAATGAATTTTTAAGGCTCTAAAAGTTACTAAGATACTAAATGGATGAACTTAGGATAATTTTTGAGTTGTTAATGAAATGAGGATTTAATTATTTGGATGACTCATATGGATATATATATTAACTTTATAAAAGATGAGTTAAGTCGGTAGAATTAAATCTTGATATCTGATTTTGTGCATGTGGGCAGGGGGCTAGGAATTTGGCTAAGTTTATGAGTTGGTTATATGTTACATTGAGACCCAATTTATATTGTGAGCCTTAATGCTTGGATTGGATATGACTATGATTACAATGATTGATAATTGAGAAAAATATAAATAAATTAGAAAATGAATTGTTGGTATGCGAACATAAAACATGGTTTGAGATTTACAGTATTAAAAAGAGAAAATGTGATAAACACAAGGGTTATAAATGTGAGTATACACGCCAAATTAGTATAAAATACTTGAATGAATAAATTAATGTTGAGGTTACGATTTGCGAATACTTGAAATAAGTGAATCTAGTAATTGATGTAATTGGGGAGATAGAAAATGGTTGACTTTTGGTTATAATTGAAATCTAAAAAGCTTGAGGTCAAGATCAAATGTGTTATTTAATTTATTGAACTCCAAATATGTTAAACATTTGGGTTTTACGTTTATGCAACTTGGGAATTGATGAGTTTTTATTAAGTTTGTTAACTTTAAAATCGAATTTATGAAGGTTGGACAAAGCTACGATGTGAGACCCTGAACCTTGTTAATTTTGATATATATAAATGTTGACGTGTTTTTCCTTTATGTTATAAATCATCGATGCATGGTTTATGTTTTGGGTTGTAGAACAGCTTGTATAAATGTGTTTTGAGCTTTCCCAGAACTTGTTTAGGCTTGTTTGGGTTGGCCTTAGAACACCAAAATCGAGACAAAATAGTAGGTTGTGAACCTTGGGTTCGGTCGACTGGGGGGCTTGGTCCAGTCGACTGAACCATTTTTCTTGAGTTCGGTCGACTGAACTCAAGGGTTCGGTCGACTGAACTGTGGCGGTTTGTGTTTCTCGAGGCACTTCAGTCGACTAAAGTGCTCTATTCAGTCGACTGAACAATATTTTTGGCATGCCTATATATATTCCAGCCCCTGGAATGTTTGGAGAAAAGCTTCTTTCTTCATTTCCTCTGCCTTCTCTCTACATTTTTTACCTGCCCGAGCCTAGTTTTCGACGATCAGCTTGTGGATCCCTACTATTCACGCTACTAGCTTCGCGCTCATCCAGTCTGATTCTCGTTCCGACGAGACTCGATTTTTGAGGTGTCGGGTTTTGACCCAATGAGATAGGATTCTAGACCCTATTGCTATTTTAGGGTATTTTATGTAATTCTATGCTTTTTCATCTGTAGAAAATGCATTAAATGCCATATTTTCTGTTTAAGCCTTGTTTTATTTTTGGATAGAAAGCATGTTGTTAGCTTTTCTTGGCTTATAGCACTGTATGACATATGGTTTATAGTTTTCAATGGGTTTTCTTGAAAATGGTGGTTTTTGTTGGAAAACGGAGGATTTGATGGAAATCTCAACATTTTATGTTTTGGAAGTTTGGAGCTCGCCTTCGGGGTTGAGTCTCGGGTTTTGAAACGTCTTGTTGAAAACGGGATAAAATATTTTGAAAATTCTTTGTGTGAACTCCTTGTTGAAGGATGGATCTAAATACATGTATAATGTCTTTTGGGGAAAAAGGTTTTGTAGTTGAGCTACGGTTCTCTTTTTAGAAGAATATCTAGATGTACCAGGATGATGTGTATTTCGCACGAGTTACCCTCGGTGTAAGTCCAGAAACGTGCGCAACGTAGGTACTCAGGTCCTTCGGGTTAGTCCCCATAAATTGATACGGATGGGTGCTCAGCTCCCTCGGGGTCATAACTCGTAAATTGAGTGGTTACGTTCATGGTGCTCTGTATAAAACCTATGTGTATCTAGGCGATCCCACGATATCTGTGGGTTAGATACTGGACAGGGGTCTATAGTTGCTACCTCTATCCTCTTGTGATTGAGTCGGTACATAGGATTTTACTCTTCTTATTCTGCGATGGTACATTACATGAGGGAACAATGTTTTTATTACTATTTTTCCTTAACTATGATGGTTTACTTGCATTATTTGCGAATCATGGGTTTAAAGATGGAAATAGGATTTTATGATGACAAAAACATTTGGGAGGGAAAACTTGTGGGTTTTTTGGTGAAAACCCATTTTGGGTTTGTGGTTGAGTTCGCTCCCACCATGTGATTGCATATTACCTGATTTACAGCTTTATAGTCTGTTTCTATTGGGCTTCGACTCACGAGTGGGACTTTTTGTAAAACTATTTTCAAGTGATGATGTGGAAGAGGTGTAGCTCTGGTGATACTTGTGGTAGCGAAAGACTTTCATAGTTTTCCTTTTGGTATGCCTATTCCCGAAGGCAGTTTTGTATGCCACAAGGTGATATACTTATGCATGTTATATAGGATGTTTACTGTTCATGAGAGATGCATTTTAGGTTTTCCTTTGATTTCAACAGGTGGATTTAATTGTTTGAAAGCCTATTTTCTGTAAAACTGGTGTTTGGTGATTTTTCACGTGACTCTGGGTTTGGGGCATGACAAATTGGTATCAAAGCTCTGAGTTCGAATACCTAAGAGCCATGGAAAAAGGGGTTTATCACCTGGTGAAGATGATTGTGTATGCTTGCTTGCTTGTGTTTAAACGTTGGTTTATAACATGTTAATAGCTTTTGAGCATGATAATTGTGTATATGTGGGTATAGAGGTGGACTCTTAGGATTGATAAGTCTTGCCTTCGGGCATTTGGAATAACAGATTTGGAAACCAAGTTATAAGTTCGTTTGGCCGACGTGTTTTCTAGCAGGGAATCTAAATAGGTTATCCAAATGGACGAGTCTATCTTGTTAGTTCTCCTTGGTATGTGAGACGTTTTAACATGATCTTGTGTGGCTATATGATAGCATGATTATGTGTTCCTGTTACGTAGTGACATGTTATAAGAAAGCTTATCTTGTTTATATTGCTTCCTATAGAATTATGTCCACGCGAGGAGTGCAGAGACGGGGTCGTGGTCGAGGCCGTGGCCGAGATCGTGCTTGTGTTCAGGTTCCAGATGAGGGAGACGTTTATGCCCCACAGGAACAAGTGGGCGGTGCTGACGTTGTTCAAGAGATGCTTGCCACTATGCGAGCTATGGCAAAAGCGAACAGGGCTAGTGTGCGGGTTCCTGAGCCAAGGGATTCTGTAGCTATGCGGGAGTTTCGACGGTTGGATCCTCTGATCTTTGCTGGGGAGCCAGCCCAAAGGTCACTACTGAGTGGTTGAAAGTGACCACATCGATCTATGATACTCTGGACATTGAGGAGGATGCTTTACGTATAAAGTTGGCGGTGTTCCAACTACGAAAAGATGCTAGAGAGTGGTGGAAGTTTGCCAAGACCACTGTGGATGAGACATGGGCTACTTTTACGAGAGTCTTCTTGGAGAAGTATTTCCCGAGATCTTCGAGAGATACTTATCGAGAGGAGTTTCTCTCCCTTGTTTAGGGGAATCTGTCTGTGGTTCAGTATGAGGCCAAGTTTGCGAATCTGTCACGATTTGCACCAGAGATGGTATCGACAGAGGAGTTGTGTACTCGGAGGTTTGAGAGGGGACTTTAACTTGCTATCAAGGATAGGGTTGTAGCTCTAGATGTGGAGGTATAAATTAAACTGGTGGAAGCAGCTAGCTGGGTTGAGAACTCGTTAGCAGACAGTCGCAGGATTAGAGAGAGTGGGAGTCAGCAGGGCAGTGGGGATCAGAGGCACGGGAACAAGGGCCAGAGGTCATCTGAACCTAGTTCTCATTTTATAGGATCTTATCAGCCACAGTCGTTGGCACCTACACCTTCAGTGGCTTCGGCAGGAAGGCCAGAACAGAGAGGGTTAATTTGTTATAGATGCGGGCAGCCAGGACATCGTTCAATTGAGTGCCCACAGAAGGGCCAGGTTCAGAGTTCAGCGCCCGTCCAGTCACAGGCGAGAGACCCACCTATTTGTTTTGGGTGTGGTCAGTCCGGACACTTTCGTAGATAGTGTCCCAGAGAATGGAATGTCCACGACACAATAGGAGCGTCAGTTGCTTCTTCTATGCAGAGGCGACAGGCTCCAAGCAGCCTAGGGCTCAAACTTCTAGGTTTGCGGAGGGAGGCGCTTCAGCTCAGTCAGTGAGGCCGCCATCGACTCAGAGTTATGGTGGATAGACCAGACTACCGCAGGCCAGGGCTTATGTGCTTGCTGATAGCAGTGCTTCCAAAGCAGCAGTGGTGTCTGATGCTGCTGTTACTCCGGCCATGATCAGAGGTACTCTTCTAGTCTTTAGATCATGGGCCAGTGTTCTTATAGACACGGGAGCATCACATTCATTTATATCCTCTGCATTTGTATCTGCATTGGGGTTAAAAATGGACTGGTTGGGTAGTACCTTGTGTGTGGAGACCCCAGTTAGTGGAAGTGTGACGCTGGGCCTTGTTTGTAGATCCTGCTTACTCGAGGTCTCCGGTCAGTGTTTTGAGTTTGATTTTATCATTCTAAACATGACCACGTTTGATATCATCCTAAGGATGGACTGGCTGATGGCCTACCATGCCTATATAGATTGTGAGCGACGGAGAGTGTCGATCTGTACACTGGAGGGTGACTGTTTTTACTTTGTGGGTGATCGAGAAGAGAGCTTGGTGTCTGTACCAGGTGCCGCGCGAGTTCGAGGGAACTTGAGTTCTCTCTTTTCTACTCTCAAATTGGATATGCCAGCTGAGGTTCGAGGGTAGTTAGCCCCTGTGGTGTGTGACTATCCGGACGTCTTTCCTGACGATCTATTTGAGTTGCCACCGAGCTGTGATGTGGAGTTCTCCATTGATCTTATTCCAGGAGCGGCTCCTATCTCTTTGCCATCCTATCGCTTTTCACCTGCTGAGTTGCGAGAACTCAAGGTGCAGTTGCAGGAGTTGTTGGACAAAGGGTTTGTACGGCCAAGTACGTCGCCATGGGGAGCGCCAGCTTTGTTCGTGAAAAAGAAGGATGGGTCACTGAGACTATGTATAGACTACAGGAAGCTGAACCAGGTGACGGTGAAGCATAGATATCTTATGCCTAGGATTGATGATTTATTTGATCAGTTAAGGGAGTCTCGCTGCTTTTCGAAGATTGACTTGAGGTCAGGATATCACCAGCTGAGGATTAGGGACGAGGACATAGCAAAAACTACCTTTCAGACTCGCTATGGTCACTACGAGTTTCTGGTTATGCCGTTCGGTCTGACGAACGCCCTAGCTACATTTATGGGTCTGATGAACCGTATTTTCCACTCCTACCTGGATAGTTTTTTGGTCGTGTTCGTAGACGATATTCTGGTTTATTTGCCCACGAGGGAGAAGCATGAGAAGCATCGGCACGTCGTCTTACAGCTTCTGAGAGAACATCGCCTGTATGCGAATTTCGAGAAGTGTGAGTTCTGGATGTCATAGGTGAGATTCCTTGGACACGTGGTGTCGAAGGATGGGGTATCAATGGACTCGACGAAGACTGATGCAGTGACAGATTGGAAACGATCAAAGAATGTTTTTGAGATACGTAGTTTTCTCGGTCTAGCAGGTTATTACCGACGGTTTGTGAATGACTTCTCTAGGCTGGCAGCACCGATGTCGCGCCTTACGCGCAAGGGAATCAGTTTTGTATGGAGTGAGTCCTGTGAGTCAGCTTTCCAGGAGCTGAAGAAGAGATTGACCTGTGTGCCGGTGCTGATTATTCCTGAGCAAGGTCTGGGCTATACAGTATACTGCGATGCATCACTTGACGGTTTGGGCTGTGTATTGATGCAGGGAGGCAAGGTTGTAGCCTATGGCTCACGACAGCTGAAGATACACGAGAGAAATTACCCAACTCATGATCTGGAGTTGGAAGCCGTAGTCTTCGCTTTGAAGACATAGAGGCATTATTTATATGGTGAGCATTTTGAGATTTTCTCTTATCATAAGAGCTTAAAATACTTATTTTCACAGAAAGACCTGAATCTTCACCAGCAACGGTGGATGGAGCTATTGGGAGACTACAACTTTGATTTGCAGTACCACCCGAGGAAGGCAAATGTCATAGCTGATGCACTTAGCAGGAAATCTCATGGCTCGTTAGCTTCTGTGGCTCTACGAGAATGGGATATGCTCGGGGTTGTCAGAGAGTTTGATCTGTGTCTTAGGGAGATAGGGGGAGGTGCGACTTTATATTCTGTAGCTTCACAGCCTGCATTGATTGCACGCATATTAGAGCCTCAGGGGACTGATCAGGAGGCTCAGATGATACGGGACCGCATTGGTAGCGGGAAGGAAACAGCAAGATGGATGGTGGGTTCAGATCTGAGTTTGAGGTTGACAGGATGTCTGTTTGTGCCAGAGTCGTGCCATGCTTAGGTGCTACATGAGTTTCATCACTCACGCCTTGCAGTGCATCTAGGAGGCACGAAGATGTATCACGATCTACGTCGATAGTTCTGGTGGACGGGAATGAAGAGAGATGTGATCCGATTTGTTTCTCGATGCTTTACTTGTCAGCAAATAAAGGTGGAACACCAGAGACCTGCAGGATTGTTACATCTGTTGCCTGTATCAGAGTGGAAGTGGGAGAATGTCACTATGGATTTTGTATCAGGACTTCCACGCTCGCCGAAAGGGCACGATGCTATTTAGGTTATAGTGGGTAGATTGACGAAGTCTGCGTACTTCCTCCCTATTCGAGTGAGAGACCCAGTAGACCGATTGAGTAGATTGTACATTCGAGAGATAGTCCGACTACACGGAGTACCGGTGACTATCGTTTCTGATCGAGACCCGCGCTTTACATCGCGCTTTTGGCAAAGTCTTCAGGTGGCTTTGGGGCGAGCTTGACTTTTAGTACATCTTTTCATCCTCAAACCGATGGTTAGTCTAAGAGGACCATTCAAATTTTAGAGGACATGTTGAGAGCATGCGTGCTTGACTTTTGGGGTTCTTAGGAGGATCACCTATCATTGGCAGAGTTTGCATACAACAGCAGCTATCATTCCAGTATTGGGATGGCACCGTATGAGGCTTTGTGTGGTAGACTGTGTAGGTCACCTGTTTGTTGGACAGATGTGGGAGAGATTGCTATTTTGGGACCCGACTAAGTACGGGAGACGACGGAGCAGATTACCATGGTTCGTCAGTATCTGGTGACATCTCAGAGCCGCCAGAAGAGTTATACGGATTAGAGGAGGAGACCGTTAGAGTTTACAGTGGGAGATCATATGTTTTTGAAGGTCTCGCCATGCAGAGGGTTGATGAGGTTTGGTCGTCGCAGGAAGCTGTCACCTCATTTTATTGGACCGTTCGAGATCCTGGAAAGGATTGGGGAGGTA
Organism: Heliamphora exappendiculata; assembly: GCA_034768845.1. NCBI lineage: Eukaryota > Viridiplantae > Streptophyta > Magnoliopsida > Ericales > Sarraceniaceae > Heliamphora > Heliamphora exappendiculata. The sequence goes on from JAOTRH010082164.1 coordinate 10,338, forward strand.
GCATACCATTTGGCTTTGCAACCTTAGTTAGCATCTGTACACAACGTCTTTCACATTTCTATGCTTTGGAGGTATGAGCCAGATCCGTCTCATATATTAGATTGGACTGAGTTGCGAGTTGATGAGGATGTCATGTATGAGGAACGCCTAGTGAGGATTATGGATACAAAGGAGCAAGTGTTGCGGGGGAGAACGATTGCGTATGCCAAGATTCAGTGGTTTCATCACGGGGTTGAGGAGGCAACTTGGGAGCTTGAGTCTGGGATGCGTGTTAGATATTCAGATCTGTTTACCTCGTGACCTTGTAGAGAATTTTAGAGAGAAAATTTCTTAAGAGGGGGAGAGTTGTGAGACCCCGAACCTTGTTAATTTTGATATATATAAATGTTAACGTGGTTTTCCTTCATATTATATATCATCGATGGATGGTTTATGTTTTGGATTGTAGAACAGCATGTATAGATGTGTTTTGAGCTTTCCCGGACCTTGTTTAGGCTTGTTTGCGTTGGCATTAGAACACCAAAATTGACACAAAATAGTAGGTTGAGAACCTTGGGTTCGGTCGACTGGGGGGCTTGGTCCAGTCGAATGAACCATTTTTCTTGAGTTCGGTCGACTGAACTCAAGGGTTCGGTCTACTAAACTGTAGCGATTTGTGTTTCTCGAGGCACTTCAGTTGACTGAAGTGCTCTCTTCAGTCGAGTGAACAGTGTTTTTGGCGTGCCTATATGTATTCCAACCCCTGAAATGTTTGGAGAAAAGCATCTTTCTTCATTTTTCTGCCTTCTCTCTACATTTTTGACCTGCCTGAGCCTAGTTTTCGACGATCAGCTTGTGGATCCCTGCTATTCACGCTGCTAGCTCCGCGCTCATCTGGTCTGATTCTCGTTCTAACGAGACTCGATTTTCGAGGCGTAGGGTTTTGACCCAACGAGGCAGGATTCTAAACCCTACTGCTGTTTTAGGGTGTTATATGTAATTCTCCACTTTTTCATCGGTAGAAAATGCATCAAATGTCATATTTTCTGTTTAAGCCTTTTTTTTATAGAAAGCATGTTGTTAGCTTTTTTTGGCTTATAGCACTGTATGACATATGTTTATAATTTTCAAAGGGTTTTCTTGAAAACGGTGGGTTTTGTTGAAAAATGGAGGATTTGATGGAAATCTCAACATTTTATGTTTTGGAGGTTTGGAGCTCGCCTTCGGGGTTGAGTCTCAAGTTTTGAAACGTCTTGTTGAAAACGGGATTAAACATTTTAAAAATGCGTTGTGTGATCTCCTTGTTGAAGGATGGATCTAAATACATGTATAATGTATTTTGGGGGAAAAAGTTTTGTAGTTAAGCTACGGTTCTATTTTTAGAAGTTTATCTAGATGTACCGGGATGACGTATATTTGGCACGAGTTGCCCTTGGTGTAAGTCCAGAAACGTGCGCAGCGTAGGTACTCAGGTCCTTCGGGTTAGTCCCCGTAAATTGAGACGAATGGGTGCTCAGCTCCCTCGGGGTCATAACCCGTAAATTGAGTGGTTACGTTCATGGTGCTCCGTATAGAACCTGTATGTATCTAGGCGATCCCACGATATCTGGGGGTTAGATACTGGACAGGGGTCTATAGTTGCTACCTCTATCCTCTTGTGATTGAGTCGGTACATAGGATCTTACTCTTCTTATTCTGCGATGGTACATTCCGCGAGGGAACAATGTTTTGATTACTATTTTTCCTTAACTATGATGGTTTACTTGCATTATTTGCAAATTCATGGGTTTAAGGATGGAAACAGGGTTTTATGATAATAAAACCATTTGGGAGGCTCGTGATGGCCTGATGGGAAAACTTGTAAGTTTTTGGATGAAAAATCATTTTGGGTTTGTGGTTGAGTTCGCTCCCACCATGTGATTGCATATTACCTGCTTTACAGTTTTATAGTTTGTTTCTATTAGGTTTCGACTTACGAGTGGGACTTTTTGTAAAACTATTTTCAGGTGATGATGTGGAAGAGGTGTAGCTCTGGTAATGCTTGTGGTAGCGGAAGACTTTCATAGTTTTTCTTTTGGTATGCCTATTCTTGAAGGCAATTTTGTACGCCATAAGGCGATATACTTATACATGTTATACAGGATGTTTACTGTTCATGAGAGATGCATTTTGAGTTTTCCTTTGATTTCAACAAGTGAATTTAAATGTTTGAAAATTTATTTTCTGTAAAACTGGTGTTTTGGGTTTGGGGCGTGACAAATTGGTATCAGCATTCTGGGTTCAAATACCTAAGAGCCATGGGAAAAGGGGTTTACCACCTGGTGAGATTGATTGTATATGCTTGCTTGCATGTGTTTAAATGTTGTTTTATAACATGTTAATAGCTTTTGAGCATGATAAATGTGTATATGTGGGTATGGAGATGGACTCTCAAGATTGATAAGTCTTGCCTTCGGGCATTTGGAATAGAAATATTATCTATTATTTTATGCATTATTAAATTTGAAAGTGATTTATTAAATTAAAATTTTTTATTAAAAATAGATTGTAAAGCAGTTAGAGATGTGTTACAAAAAGATGTTAAAAATATTGATTCTAAAAAAATATTTGCTAGATGGAAAGCTATATTATCAATATTTGATTTTGATATAGAATTTATTAAAGGTGAATCCAATTTCCTTCCTAATTTCTTAACTCGAGAATTTTTGCAGGGTTCTCAACATCCATCCATTTTTATGATGTCCAAAGAAAAATGTATAATGAGTGATTTCTCTAGAAATCCCAAGCCATGTGTTGTGTTTTAAAAGTGCAGTAATATCTCGTCATATTTTGAGAAAACCACGAAAGGCAAGATGTTTGGAGCAGTGGTGAGTAAGTCTCCGTGGGTGTCTATAAGGCCGAGGTATACTCATCATATTGACTGATTGCATTGCATAATTAATTCACATAATAACGCTAGAATTATCAGATTATTTTCACATATACTCTCTGGTGAAAGTTCATTTAGATCTCCACAAATAGTTAATCAAAATGAAATTGATGTAGAAAATATGAAAAAAAATTTAACAAATTGGTTAATACCTAAAAAGAATATAAATTAACTTTATGATAAAAAATTTGAATTAAAACAAATTTTACCTGTTACTAATCAATATCAAACTTTTCAATTATTAGATCCTAATCTTATTAAAAAATTTCAGCAAAAAGAATTTAGTTTTTTACATTTAGGATTAGTACAAGTTGGAATAAAACTTATGACTCGTTTAAATTTAAATAAATCTGTAATATTTTTATTAGTTAATTTATGCCATAATTCTTATTCTGATGCATTATTAGGTACTATTAAAACTAGTCTAGTACATGGTCCCGTATATTTTGAATGTTTTCCTAATTTTGAAGTATCACTCCATGATCCTACAATTTTAAAAATATTATTATTACAAGTTCAAACTAAAAGATATAATATAGATGCTTTATCCTTAAATTTACAAATAACATAAAGAGTTTATCTAAAAGTTATGACAACATCAGTTCTAATGTTTAAAGGTATAACAAGTCCACATTGATCCACAATAATGTTCCAATCTAATCTTAATAAATCACAAGTAATTACACCAAAAGTAATTAAATGGCATGAAATTGATAAAACTGATGAACAAGATAATAATAGTTAGCACATGTCTCAAATTATGCCTCCCTAATTAACTCAAACGGAAACAAATTCTGATTCCATTGTTGAGTTTCCTGATGGATCCGTATTACTTCAATTTTCCCCTCGTAGATCAGAATCTATACAACGATCTGAAACGCAGAGTTCTGAAACACCATCGCAATTATTAAGAACTCATTCATTAAGATCAACCCAATCATTAAAATCACCACACTATTATACACCGAGTCAATCTTTAAAAAATCAATCTTTTAGAAATTATCCTTTATCTGGTATCCAAATAAAAGATCAAATTCCTCAATCAATTTATCACGATAATTTTAATCAGGATCAAGAAGAAGATATAGATATAGATTTAACAACTTTAAATATCAATACATTATCTTTAACTCCGCCTACTTCTCATATTTCACATATGTACGTATTATCTCAAAATTCCACTCCACTAAAGTTTCTTTCCATGGTATTATAATATTTATTGCCCCCAACATAATCTTATTACTCCTCAAGAATTATTAACTCAATCCATAAATACATTCGAAAAAAATGGTCTATCCGTGATGGTAATGAATATCACTCCATACATCCTCCAAGTAAAACCATTAACTTAAATTCTTGTATAACTGCACGATCTTATGCTAAATCTGATCAAAATCTTTTCCATCAGTTAAATTATGCGAATACTTATCTCCAAACCCTGGGAGAACAAGGTACTCATATTGAAACCTCTCTTCAAGTCGTGGAAAATTCTCATCAAGTCACCAATAAATTACATACTAAATTAGATGCTATTTATCATTTAGTAAAAAATCTAGATGCTAGAGCTGTTACTCCAACTTTCTCAAATTTTATACCTACATTTATACCTACATCTACACCCTCCATAATTAAACCTTTACCTATACCTAAATATAAATTAGAAAATCCTTTACAAGAATTTATTAAACAATTATAAAAATCATTACAATCCCAAACAACACAAGCTTCAACATCTACTCCTATAAAAGAAGATAATAAATCTATAAATATTCTAGAATATGATGAAGAAAAAGAATTACAAAATTTATATTCACAATTTCAAGAAACACCTAATCAAATTCAAGAAACATATATAACTCCAAAACCTCCTATAAAAAATTATTATCCAAGACCAACACCTATTGATTTACAAATCGAAGAAAAAACTTATTCCTTAGCCTTTAATGGAACAAATTTAATGGAATAGAATCTTGACGGTAAAACGGATGATCAAATAATTAAAATGGAACAACATATGATGATGGCTGCTAATGCGGCATTATCTCATAATCCCTCTAATAATGATACCTCTATAGTAGAATTATTAATAGCATGATTTTTCAGCCAACTTAAAGGATGGTGGGATAATTATTTAAATTATGAACAAAAATTAAGAATTTTGACATCAGTAAAAAGAAATGAAAATAGTTTGACTATTGAAGAAAATGGTCTTCTAATAAGTGATATTATTGTAACTCTTATTACATCAATAATTCAACATTTTGTTGGATATACACAAATTATCCTTGGAAGAGATAAAGAATTATTAATCAATTTAAGATGTCCCACCTTAACCCATTTTAGATGGTATAAAGATGTATTGTTATCCAAGTTATATCAACGTAATGATGCAAATCAAGATTTTTGGAAAGAACGGTTTATTGCTGATCTTCCCACATTATTTGCTGAAAATGTAAAAACTCGTATCAGAAATAAAAATCAAGGTTTAATCCCTTATCATCAATATACATATTGAGAATTAATATCAGAAATATGTGCAGAAGGATTAGTATTATGTAATGACATAAAATTAAAAAATCAATTAAAGAAAGAAAAACGATTAGGAAAAATGAAACTTGGTCAATTTTGCTATCAACTTGGATATAATACTATTAAACCTCCTCTTGATGGAGATAAAAAGATTAAGAAAAGAAAATCACATAAATATAATCGGTATAAGTCTAAATATAAATATAAACCCAAATATAAAAAATATGATCGACCTTATAAATCGTATAAAACATATAAAAGACAAAATACTAAATATCAAAAAATATCCAATTATAAAAATTCTAATAAAAATCAAAGATCGGCAAATCAAGTATCAACAAATAATGATAAATCTTGCTGAAAATGTGGCAAGATTTGTCATTTTGCAAATAAATATTATACTAAACAAAAAATAAATGAATTAAATTATTCTGATGAATTAAAACAATAATTATGTAATTTATTATTAAATTCCAATCCTCCAAGTGATAATGAAGATTTTCAATCTGAATATGATTCTAATAATTCTAATTATTCTCTAGAGTTAGAAGAATTAAATCAAGATTTAATAACATCATCAAGTTATTCTGAAGAAAATAATAATAATAATTAATGTTGTAATAAATGTCAAACACAAAATGATTATCATCAAGCAATATTAAATATGAATGGCCTATCAATTAATGTATTATCCAAACATGAACAAGATATTTTGGATACATTAAATCAAATTAATGACCTAGAAATGAGATCTAAAATAATACATGAATATATGGATCAAGTTCTTGCTAGATCATAATAGTTTGAAAAGCGTACTTCACCAAAAGTTGATTTTAAAAATATTTTAAAAAAATTTGAAGAACAATCAAAACAAACACCTACAGTTAATGACATTATCAAGAATTAAATCAATTAAAGCAAGATATTAAAAATTTACAAAAAAGAATCTCAATCGTAGAAAATATAAAAAGAGAGCCAATGTATTTTGCTTATGAACCAACCCCTAGTACTCAAGAAAGTACAAATGTAAAACATAATGAAAAAAATAAAAATAAAAATAAATGTATTATTATACAAGAACCTGTGATCCTAATTTAACAACAAATGAATCTAATTTTCCTTCCTTAAATCAAATTATGTTTCAAAAATAGTATATAAAAATACATTTGGTAGTCTAAGAAGATTTTATTGTTGAGGCAATTGCATTAGTTGACTCTGGTACTGATCTTAATTATATAAAAGAATAATTAATTACTACTAAATATTTTGAAAAAACTAAACAAAGTTTGCATACTGCTGATGGCAGTTCCATGAAAATAAATTACAAATTA
>JAOTRH010082175.1:0-17105 GCA_034768845.1 Heliamphora exappendiculata
ATATATTTCATAACTAGGTTCCTTTACTTCAGTCATAATTTAATTCATTTTACCTGTTCCCACATAACCAAGTGTTCCTATATATCATACTTTCCATTGTCAAATTTGTTTAACCCAACATCATTCCATGAGGTTATCAATTCACCGTTATCCACTTATCTTTTTAACCGCTAGCTTCCTTTAAAATCATCTTTTCTTTGTTCACGTTTTTTATTTTATCTTATTAATTCAATACCGAACCAACACTACAATAATCACAATCGTTTTACCGTTCTCATAATATTTCTTTCACATCTTTACTTCATTCTCAAGTTTATATATGCCTTTCCCTATTTATCGAATGCATTGATTACCAGTTACACAATTCAGTTTCTTCCAAACTTATCATTTCTTGAGCTAACAACCATTTATCTCATTGGATCCAAGGTGTGAGACCCTAACCCATTTTCTTTTCCGATGCTTGTTTACCGTTTTTTTGATAGCATGTTTTATATGCGTTTTTATGCATAATCGGATTAGATATGCATGCGGGGTTGATTCCCGGGGCCGTTGGGCGTTGTGATGCGAATTTAAAAAAAAAATGGCGAGCCTATAAATATCTAGCGTTAGATATTTTCAAAAGATATTTTTAAAACTTCTCAGCTAAGTTTCCTCTTTTTTGGCTCTGCCATCTCTCTAACTTCTCGGGGGTTGGGGCTCAGTTTCTGATGATCCAACAGCAGATCTTTGTTATTGGCATCGGGGGCTACACTTTCATCCAGATAGAATTTTATTCTGACGAAATTTGGTTTTGCACGTGGATTGAGACATTGAATTTTTAACTTACCGAGGTAGGATCCTAGACTCTCATGTCTTATAAGAGTACTACGTGTAATCGTGTGTGTTTTTCCCGGTTAAAAATGCATGAAAAATCGATTTATGTTTAAAAAATTGGGTTTTTGATTTAAATGGCATTTTGTGTTGATTTCGATTGAATGGAATTGGATTTTGAATATTTCTTTCAGTGGTTCTTGATGGTTTAAGTTCATATATGTCCATGGGTGTCGAAAATATGCGAGTTGGTAAGTTTATGCGTGTTTTGAAGCATCATAGTGAGTGTTTGAGAGTTTTGGGGCTTAGAACACAAAACAGGGGGAATTTTGGGTTTTTCTTGGGTGCTTGCTCGCTCGAGCACGTAATATCTGCTCGAGCAAACTGGCTGCGCAGGACCGTTTTTTTTTATATCATATCTCCTTCATTCGGACTTGAAATTGGGTCATTCTTGTACTCAAATTGAATCCCCAAAAGTCTTATGTTCAATGAAACCTCTCTCACAATAAAATTATTTTTGTAGAAAAAGTTATGATCAAAATAGTGGGGGTATGTCAAAATTTCTTAACCAATTTTCACCCATTTTTGGTCGAATGCTTTGGAAAATGTTATTTTTCATCCTTATTGGAACTTTTATCAAGTTTCGTGTTCCTGGGGCTTTTTGTTATTTTTGTGGTCGTGTGGTGGCCTCTTGGTCGATTGGGTTATGGGGCTCGATTGACTGCTCTCCTCTAGTGATTTTTCAGTTGATTGGATTATGGGGTCTTATCAATTGAAGTCACGGAGAGGGTGTTGGTCACCTCATGTGGGGGTTTGATTTCGTTTCTTCGTTTGGTTTTTCACCTATCAATGACCGCTCGAGCGGTGGTTGAGCGCTCGAGCGAGTGCTTGAGCGTTTGAGCGGTGTTGGCCTTTGGGTTAAGTTTTGGTTTTTTGTGTTGTTGGTTGTCTGGGTGAGAGGACGGGTTGTGCAGTAAGTGGACGTCGGGTTGTGTGGCATGTGGTATCGTTATGTGAAACGTAGTGTTTTACGTGGGTATATGCATTTAATACTCTGGTTTTAATTATGCATGTTGCAGGACGGATATGAGGTCTTGCGGTATCTAAAACTCTAATTTTAGTGACACGCGTGTGTGTGGTTGTGTGGATGGACGAAAATGTGGTCCGATGTCCTAGGATGGAAAAGTGGTATGATGTTCCAAGGATAGAAAAGTGGTTTGAGGAACATTAGTTTGGGTTAACATGGATGGAAAAGGGGTTCGATATATGTTAACTCTAGTTAACAATGCATGTGTGTGTGCGTTAAAATTAGAGGGACAGAAAAGTGGTCCTAATGATGTATTTTATGTGTGGGTATATGAAGGACAGAAAAGTGGTCCTGAAGAGGCATATGTTGCGTGGTGAGTGCTACACGTAGTGAGTTGTGTGAGTTGCATGTGTTGCATGGGTTAACTTCGATTAACGGCGTAATAGTTGGGGCTATAATCCTTCGGTGAGAGTTTGAAAAAATTCTTGTGATGGTGTATACCACCGTATTTCTGTAGAATTGTTGCATGTGGCTCATGAGGTCGAGGCTCGTTGGAGTCAATCTTTACATGTGAAGCATTATAGTATATTCGTATGTATACAAAACTTTTTTCAAATTGTTTTTAAGGATTTGGTGAGTCGTGGCATAAAAACTATTTTTTAACCCGTTTTGAGGCTCGGGTGAGTCGTTGCATACATATTACTTGCTAGCATGTTTCGCTTATATTTCGTGCTTGTCTAGTTTTTGTTGAGCTTTAGCTCATTGTGTGGGATTTAAAATATTTTTTAGGTACCGATCACATTGGTTGATTTGGAGGTGCAGGAGGGGCGAAAGATATGTAATCTTTCTTTTGTTTCTTTTGGACCATGTATGTTATTACATGTTTGCGGTATTGGAACCGCATTTTGTAAGCTTCCTGGCGATTATATACAATGCATATATGCTTTATTTTGAGAGTAACATCGGGTTGGGTGTTATGTATGGTTGTTTATGGGTATTTCACGTGGCCCAGAGTTTAGGATGTGATAACTTGGTATCAGAGCTCTAGGTTCGAATACCTAAGAGCCGTGGAAAGAGGGTGCATCATCGAGTGAGGTTGATTGCGTGTGCATGATTGCATGTGTTTAGCTATCTTGATAGCATGACAATGATATGTGTGGATGCTATGTATATGTGAGTATGAGGGTTGAACCTTAGAAATGATTAGTCTTTCCTTTGGGCATTTTGATTAACGAGCTTGGAAGCCGAGTTAGAAGTGCATTTGGCCTACGTGTTTTCTGGCAAGAAATCTTAGCAGGTTATCCAAATGGACGTGTTGCTTTTATTGGTTCTCCTTGGTATGTGAGTTTTATTTAACATAAACCTATGTGGCTATGTGTTAGCATGCTTATGTGGTTAGCATTTATGTTCATGTGATGTGTTGTATCTTATGTCTGTTTGCCTTTCATATATACGTGATGTCTGCTAGGAGAGGACGATGCTGTGGTCGAGGTCGTGGCCGTGATTTTGGCTGAGGGGATGTGCCTATCCTTGATACTGGGGATGAAAATGCTCCCCAATGACCTGTTGACGCGGTAGGGTTGCTGCGTGTGTTGGTTGGCTCTATTAGTCAGCTGGTTGAGACCTTTAGGGGGAGAGGGAGAGATCCTGAGTTGAGGGCAACTGTGGCGATGCGGGAGTTCAGACGTATAGGTCCTCCTATCTTTGCTGGGGATCCTATTTCGACAATGGCTACCGAGTGGTTAGAGCTGGTGACTCGGATCCTCGACATATTACAGATTGTGGAGGATGATTTTTGGGTTCCTTTTGCTACCTTCTAGTTAAGAGGGGATGCTCATGAGTGGTGGAAATTTTCCCAACACACTGTAGAGGGCACATGGGCATCTTTCACTTGGGTTTTTCTAGAGAAGTATTTTCTAGCAACATCCAGAGATCTATATAGGGAGGAGTTTTACGCTCTCACCTAGGGGGCGATGAGCATTGTTCAGTATGAGACCAAATTCACCAGTCTATCCCAGTTTGCACTAGAGCTAGTGGGCACAGATGAGTTGCGGTCAAGGAGGTTTGAGTGGGGCTTGAGGTCAGAGATCAGAGAGCGAGTAGCAGGGATGGGGTTGCGTGCCTTCATAGAGCTGGTGGAGTCAGCGGCGAGGATTGAGAATATCTTGAGTGAGATTCGAGGTTTTAGGGAGATCAGAGCACGACAGGGTGGGATGGAGGCTCAGTTAGGTGGACGCTCCAACAGGAGACAGAAGTCCCTTGGCCCTAGTTTTTATCCATCTGGGTCACGACAGCAGTTTTCTGCATTGGCACCATCTGTGGCCTTGTCTGGGAGGCCAAAATAGAGGGAGTTGACTTGTTATCGGTGCAGGCAGTCCAGGCATTGTGTGGCGGATTGCCCATAATCAAAGTAGTCTGAGGGTTCGGTGCCAGTTCAGTTACAGCGGAAGGGGCTGCCAGTTTGTTTCAGATGCTGTCAGTCAGGGTATATTGCCAAGAACTGTCCTCAGGGAGGCAGAGCACCGAGCATGGTAGATGCCTCACCAGTGCAGGACCGACGGGGTTATCAGCAGCCAGCAGTACAAACTACTAGGGTGACAGACCGCGTTGCTTCAGTACAGTCTGTACGTTAACCGACAGTCCCAGGTTATGAAGGACAGACCAGGATGACGCAGGGTCGAGTGTATATCCTTACAGATCCTAGTTCTTCTAGGGCACCGATTGTACCTGAGGATGCGGCTATATGAGCAAAGGTACCTTTTAAGTATGCAAACTTTACGGAAGCATCATGTTCTTTTTCAGTTGCTTTGGGGTTGGTGATGGACTTCGTGGTTTGTGTGTTGGGTGTTGAGACACCAGTTGATGGGGATGTAAGGCTGGGACCGAGTTGTAGATCCTGTGTCTTTGAGGTAGTTAGCCGTTGTTTAGAATGCACGACCTTGTTTGACCATATCGTAGGAATAGTTTGGCTTACCAGCTCTCGTGCCTGTGTCGATGGTGATCGACGGGGTTGTTTCTTTTTTACCTTATGTTGAATTTTGGGGACGAATTTTGGTGTCGACCCCAGAGACCAAATGTGTTGACACAAAAGTCCTGAGGCTTCCTGCAGAGATTTAGTGTCGACACCAAAGGCAAGTTGAGTTGACACAAAGTTGTTCCTCCGGATGCTGAAGTTTCAAACGAGTCGACACTAGATTCATTTATGTCGACCCCAGGACGTTGGAAGGTAAAGTGCAGAAATTGTGTCGACCCCTCAGAAGATTAGTGTTGACCCAACCACTTGAAGAACCCGACCCTAGACACTTTGTGTCGACACTAAAGTTATTTGTGTCGACCCTAAAGACGGAAATTCAAAATACGGCATATCTCAACGGTTGAATTTTTGGCATTTATTGCCCCTACCTATCTCCAACGGTTAAGAACTCACAAGAATTTATATAAGGAGTTAATTCTCAGTATTTAAGAAGATTAGAGACTTACATTTACTGTTCCACTGTTCAAATCATTCTCAGAAATCATCAAGCTCACATTTATTGCTGCAACTCCAATTCTTGTCCATCATCTCTCTTTACCCTTTCATTTGTTGTAAATTATTTCTATAAAGAGAGTGAGTGTTCTTCATTTATTACATCTCATTAATTGTAATCAAGGATGAGTCACCCTTTAGCCTTTGAGTGAGTGAGTGAAACTCATCAAAGAAGAGTTCAAAAGAGATTAAAAGAAAATAGAGGCTTATTTTCATAGGATCTTCTTGAAGCTGTATAAGGCATTGAATGTGCCCGTAAATATTTAGATAGCTCAAGTGAAGACTTGAAGCTTGTAAAAGCTTGGAATACACCCGTGAAGTATTCTATATAGTGAAAATACTTAAGAGAGATCTTGAGGAGTGGATGTAGGCTAGGATAAAGCCGAACTACTATAAATCCCCGGTGTCTGATTCTATTTCTCTATCTCTCACCTTTTAATATTTACATTGCTTAAATATTTTCATATCCTACTTTATTGCAATATTAAAAGGTTTTTGAAAAAGGTTTTTAAATGGTTATTTATTTTTAAAGACCCAATTCACCCCCTCTCTTGGGTTGCCTTGATCTAACACAAGGAATTGATGTATGCGTTATGAGTTTGAGGTTGATGTCGGATGGCAGTCATCACATTTGCCTTGTCAGATGACGGGGATCCGGTGTGAGTTGTGATGGTTTGCAGCCTTGGTATCAGTGCTCTGATAGTGAGATGTTGAGTTGAGTAATGATGAGTAGTGATGTGCGATGGCACGGGGGACATGATTGGGTTTATGTAGGTTTTTGGATGCCTATGAGATGTTCTGTCTGCAGAACGTGTTTGGTCTAGTGACTCGTTTGGGTCAGGTGACTTTGTGACTGTGGTGCCGAATTGGTTTTCAGTTGTGTGAAACCTTGTCTAGGACAATGGTGTATCACCTAGTGTTTCTCCTGGGTGAGAATTGTGATTCATGATAAAAGATCGAATTGAGGATGAAGGTTTGGAAGTATTTTTAGGTGTTCCAGATGAGTAAGTGAGCTTCTCTCTAGAGTCAGAGTATTGTCAGCTTCGTGATGGCATTGTTAGTATCAGCAGGGTGATGATGTGGTATTAAAGTCGGTGGACGTTTGCTGAGTGTCAGAACTTGAGTAAAGTTTGTGCGTGGAGTGTGTGACTTTGTGTAACCAATGTCGAGGTTCAACGTCCTGTGTTTGGACTCGTGGAGATAGTCTTTGGTGTGTATGTGAAGTTTAATTGCGCTAGTTTATGGTAGTAAGAGCGAAGGGCTGGTAGTCTCTATGTTCAGGCATAGAGAGTGTTTGAAATCAAGTACCGTGGTGGATTGGTGTTGTGTGATGCATTTGTTGCTAGAGTAGTTTATGTTCGGTGAGAGTTATGTTTTGAGGTTGGCGATGTGAGTTGGATTTTGATCCTACATTTGAGGGATGTCCCATGAATGACAGTGATGTTAGTGGAGCTTGCTGTGTGATCAGTTTGTATGGAGGTAATTCTTCACGTCGTGTATTCTTGGTACGACAATGGTTTTGGGCTTTCAGTTGCTGGGGCTTTTCTGCTGTTGTGCGATATCGTTGGGTTTATAACAGTGAATACTGATGGTTATGGGGCAGTGATTTGCTTGAGTTTCAGTGTTAAATTTTGGGGATGAAATTCCTTTAAGAGGGGGAGAGTTGTGAGACCCTGATCTGGTTTATTTTTGGAATAATATAAGTGTTGACGGAGCTTGAGTTAACCTTTGACCTCGGTGTGTTGGGGTTTTTGTTTGTTCAAAGTAGAACAGTATGTGCGTACGAGTTTTACGCTTTCTCGGGTTTGGTTAAGGCTCGTTTGGTTAGTGGTTGGGCTGGAAAACTTGTTTGATAATGAAAAACAGTCTGCCCAGCAGTCCAGTCGACTGGGCTGGAGGATCAGTCGACTGGGTCGACAGTGTGCATTTTCGGTCGACTGGACAAGGGCATTCAGTCGACTGAACCGTGGATTTTGGCATTTTTCTACAAATATCAGGCCTGGATATATTTTTATAGAGGTCGCTTCTACGCTAAGTCTCGGTTCTCTTTGCCTTCTCTCTAGATTTTAATGAGCCCGGGGCTCTGTTTTTAGCAAACTGACAGCGGATCCTTATTATTGGTGCTGGGGGCTTTGCATTCATCGAGATAGAATTTTATTTCGTCGAGGTTTGGTTTTCGAGACGCGAGCTTTTGTTTCATCGAGATAGGATTCTAGACCCTACTGTTGTTAAAGGGTGTTATATGTAATTATATGTGTTTTTACCGAGTAAAAAATACATTAAATGTGGTTTTCATGTTTAAACCTTGGTTTTTGGGTAAAAAGTGTGTTTTTACACCTTTCTTGGTTTTATACACGATCCGGATGTGTTGATAACCGTGGTTTTCAAAAATAAAGTTTGAAAACGAGGTGTTTTACGAGAATTGTGAAAAACGTGTTTTGGAGATTTGGAGCTAACTCTTGGGGTTGAGTCTCAGTTTTTAAAATGTTTTGTTGGAAATATGTTGTTACATGCTTGTAGATCTCCATGTGGATGGATTAGATCACTTTTATACATGTAATGTAGAACTGCTTTGTGGATTTTTAAATATTTTCCATAAATGTACCGTGACAGTGGGTGTGTTGAGTTGGGCTTCCATTGCTCCTCGGTGTAAGTCCGGAGACGTGCGCAGAGTAGGTCCCTACGTGCCTTTGGGTTAATCCCCATAAACGAGATTGTGGGTGCTTAGTGCCCTCGGGCTGTGAACCCGTAAACTAAGTGGTTTACGTTGTCGTGACTCCGTATAGAACTTGTCATTACTTAGCAGACCATGAGTGGTTTTAAGGTAATGGGCAAGAGTCTATAGTTGTTACCCTTGTCTGTGTGGCAGAATCGGTACATAGGATTTTATTTTATCTCTTTCTCCTAGTCTGTGTGACCCAAGTGGAGCAAACTATTTTATCGTTTTATTTTTCTTGGTTGTGTGTTCCGAGTGAAAAAATAACGTGTTGTTCCCGGTTGTGTGATCCGAATGAAAAATCAGGTTTTTATTACTATTTTTCATATAACGGTGGCATGATATCTGCTAGGATGATATGCATAGTTTTAAGGATGGAAACTGGTGGTTTTCAGGTGGGAAAACCTTTTTGGCTCCTATGGTTGAGTGTTTATGTTTATGATTGCATAACCTGCTTTACAGCTTTATAGTTTGTTTCTATTGGGTTTCGGCTCGCGGTGTGGAATTTTGTCGTAAAACCTTTTTCAGGTGAACGTGGTTCTATAGGTTGACCCTAGGGTGCCCGGAGGTGTCTGATGACAAGACTTCTATTTTGTCTTGATAGGTTGTATATACCTTCCTGTATATGTTTCATGTTGGATATAACATGTTGTAATGCGTATGTAATTCTTATAGATGTATGCTTGTTTTAATACCTTCGAGAGAACCATGGGTTGGTTGTTGTTTTTCGTAGTTTCATACTACGTTTGTCATTACTGGGTTCAATGGTGTACAAACGGAGTTTTCAAATGGTTTATACTTCATTCAAACTTTTGTGCTTCGAGGGAGATTTTAAAACGGCCCAAGCTTCTTTTAAAAGGAAAAGATTTTCTTATCTAAAAACTTATATATTTTTTTTAAAGGCTTGGCTTGTGGAACCGTAATTGTAGTCTTTTGGGCTACTCTTTTGAATCAACTAAACCCTCGGTAGTATGTCCTTTTTTTATATAACAATTTTAGCCTTGTTTGGGCTTCATTGTTTACATCTGTTGTGTTGGGCGGTTTTGGTGGTTGTTTATTGGCTTTTTGCGTGACCCGGAGTTTGGGGCGTGACAGTTTTACTTGATCTCCTTGTTGATGGATGGATCTTTATACATGTTGATGTATAATTGTGGAAATATTTTCGTAGTTGAGTTACGGCGGGTTTTTAAATGATTTCTGTAGATGTACCGTGACAGTAGGTGTATTGAGTTGGGCTTCTATTGCTCCTCGATGGAAGTCCAAAAATGTGCGTAGAGTAGGTTCGCTACGGTCCTTCGAGTTAATTCCCGTAAACGTGGTTTGGATGCTTTTTCCATCGGTTGTAGAAATTTGTAAAGAGCTGATTCCCCCCGTGAGTGGTTTACATTGTTGCGACTCCGTATAGAACTTGTCATTACCTAGCAGGCCTTAAGTGGTTCAAGATTAGGGTAATGGGCTGGAGTATATAAGGGTTACCTTTGTCCTTGTGTGTGGCAGAATCGGTACATAGGATTCATTTTATCTTGTTTTTCTCGGCTCTGTGGCCCGAGTGGAGAATACTATTTTGTTACCATTTTCCTACTATTTTTCCTTAACTGTAGCATGATATTTGCTCTGTTGAAAATACCTGGTTTTAGGGATGAAAACGTGAAGTTTTATGAAACAAAACTATTTTGTTAGTCTAATGGAAAACTTATGATTTTCAGGATGAGAAAACCTTTTTGACTCATGTGGTTAAATAAGCTTGTACTATAATTGCATATCCTGCTTATGGCTTTATAGTCTGTTTCTATTGGGCATCGGCTCACGTTGTGGAATTTTGTTGTAAAACCTTTTTCAGGTGAACGTGGTCCTGTAGGTTGACCTTGGGGTGCCTGCAGGTGGTTGATGACAAGACTTCTATTTTGTCTTGATAAGTAGTTTAAACCTTTTATATATGTTTCATGTTTGGATATAACATGTTGTAAGCATATGTTGTTCTTATGGCAGATGTATGCATGATTTATTGCTTTCGAAAGAACCATAGGTTGGTTGTTGTTTTCTGTAGTTTCTTACTACGTTTTTCGTTGGATGGTTCAACGGCTTACAAAAAGGGATTTTCAAATGGTTTAGATATATCGTGAGAGTGGGTGTATTGAGTTGGGCTTCTATTGCTCCTCGGTGGAAGTTCAGAAACGTGCGCAGAGTAGGTTCACTGTGGTCCTTCGGGTTAATCCCCGTAAACGTGGTTTGGATGCTTCTTCCATCGGTCGCGAAAATCTGTAAAGAGCCGGTTGCCTCCGTGAGTGGCTGCGTTGTTGTGACTCCGTATAGAGTTTGTCATTACCTAGTAGGCCTTAAGTGCTTCAGGACTAGGGTAATGGGCAGGAGTCTATAATTGTTATCTTTGTCCTTGTGTGTGGCAGAGTCGGTACATAGGATTCATTTTATCATTTTATTTTTCTCGATTGTGTGATCCGAGTGGAAAAATAACGTTTTGTTCTCGACTGTGTGGTCCGAATGAAAAATAACGTTTTGTTCTTGACTGTGTGGTCCGAATGAAAAATAACGTTTTGCTTACTACTTTTCTTTAACTGTGAAAACGTTATCTGTATGGTTGATACATGGTTTAAGGATGAAAAATGTGGAGTTTTATGAAGTAACCTGAAGAAAAACTTGTGGTTTGGGGATGGAAAACTTTTTTGGCTCATGTGGTTGAGTCTTTATGCTATATGATTGCATATTCTTCTTTACGGCTTTATAGTTTGTTTTTATCGGGGTTCGGCTCACGTTGTGGGATTTTGTTGTAAAACCTTTTTCAGGTGAACATGGCCCTGTAGGTTGACCTTGAGGTGCCCGGAGGTAGCTGTTTGAAAGACGCTTCTGTTTTTATCTTTGTTAGGTTATTATACCCTTTTTGTATATGTTTCATGTTAGGAGATAACATGTTGTAAAGCATATGTATTTCTTACGACCGTGGGCCAATGTACGCATGTTTTATGCTTTCGAGAGAACCATGGGTTTGCTGTTGTTTTTCGTAGTTTCTCACTACGATTTTCGTTGCTGGGTTCAACGGTTTACAAGCGGAGTTTTCAAATGGTTTATACTTTATTTAAACTCTTGTGCTTCAAGGATGATTTTGGAACAGCCTAAGCTTCTTTTAAAACGAAAAAATTTTCTTATCCAAAATATGTATTTTGTTTTTAAAGGCTCGGCTTGTAGCGCTGTAATCATAGTCTTTTGGGCTACTCTTTTAAATCAAATAAACCCTTGGTAGTACATTTTTTACAAAGGTTTTAGCCTCGTTTGGGCCTTATAGTTCTCATCCATTTGTGTTGGGCAATTTTGGTGGTTGTTCGTAGATTTTTTGCGTGATCCGGAGTTTGGGGCGTGACAAATAAATTAGAGAATAGAGAGTAGAAACAAGTAACTTATAATTAAATTTTGAAAATAAAATAAAATAGTAGATTTTTTTAAAGAAATTAATTAGAATTTTAAAAAATGTATTCAAATAAATTAAATATTATAAAAAATAAATTAAATTATAAAAATAAAGCAAACCGAATTAAGGAACTTTGATATTTAATCTTGATCTCGTTTAATTTGTGTTTTGATCTTGATCTTGATTTTCAATCTTTGATTCGCCAACAGTTGTACCGAATACGAATATCGTCAATTCACCGATTAATTAGAGAGTAGAGAGAGTATAAAGGTTTTTGAATGGAATTAGAGAGAGTAGGAGGCCCTATTTATAGGAAAAATATATATATTTTAAAAAATATATTCAAAAAATAGTCGTTGGACCTGATCTAGATTGGGCCTGGCCCAACGGACACTTAATCTCGGCCCTTCATTTTCAAAACATAGCAATCCGGACCATTAATCATAATTTTTGACCGTTGGACGGCATCAGGCCTCGGGTCGGGCCGGGTCGGGCCTAACTGTTATATTTTCTGGGTGGGCTCGGGCTCAGGCTCGGGCTTAGGCTTTTGGGCCTTGGGTTGGGGGAGGCCCAGACCTGAGGATGAGGGCTACAGGCTCAGGCTAGGCTCGGGCCTTGGCCGGGCCGGGTTGGGCCCGCATAGTAACGAGTCCCGGGCGGGCCCCAGGTCGCCTGCGGGCCGCGGGCATTTTTTACAGCCTTCGGATGATTCCCTGACCTTTGCTTGGGTTGGCCTATTCCTACTGACTTCAACTTGATACCTTATTGTGACTTGATACCTTAACCAAACCAGTCCTCCTATCTTGAATGGAGGGAACTGAATTGCCTGGTCAGATAGCTTGAACAGCAAAATTTTGCAATTGAAGCTGAATCTCCTCTCCTAAGTCTAGCCCTCTTACTTGAAGAACCTAAGAGGGAATGAACTTCGTTTTCATAGCTTAAAATCAATTTCTGTATCATCTTTTCTATGCTCATCTTATGGATCCCTTTTGAGTTGAGTTTAGAAGGAGCTTATATGCTTTAGTCTTATTCCTACGTTACCTTTATATTTATATATATATACACACTATCATTATAACAATTATTATTCGACTATTCACCGACATAAAAAGTATCTCCATCTAAATCAAAGTTTCATGTCGCGCTCGATAACAACAACCAAACCCTTCTCTTTGTTAGCTCGATTGCTCTTTCCCCTTGTTTTTGGGAACCATCATTGTGAGGTTCTGGTTTGGAGTTGGTTGTAGTCTCTCCCCCTACTACTTTCCCATCTATACTAACCTTGGTAATTTGCCAAAATACCTGAAGGGAACTTTCTGGATATATAATCCAAATCGATTTATGTGTAAGGTGGACGTCATCTTGAAGCAGCAGCTAATCTGCTACTATTAGGCTTCATCAAAAATCTCCTAGCATAGTGGAAGTCTTCGAAGACTCCTCTTCAGTTCCATGATGCTTTGCCTTTTTTGGAAATTTGAGATCGATATCCTCCTTCTCTTCCACCGCTGCACAAAGGAAAACACGTTCCTCTTCACAAGCTACTACTAGTTCATTAAACAACACTCACCAACATCTAGATATTGTTAGTACCGTCTCCTGCTCCAAAAGCAACCCCTTATTCACCAAATTAGACGGTTCATTAAGGCCAATCCTGTTGTTTACTTAAATTACCTTGTGGATGTCACCTCACGTCTTGTTTTGTCCAATTGAGTGGGTATTGGTGTTGCCTTGCTCCTCTCCAATATATGGAGTTGGGTTCCCTCACTGTGCCATATATTTGACAAAGCGTTGTCCTATCATTTCGGGGGTGCCATATTCTAGCTAATTGACTTGGCAAGAAGTTTTTCTCATGCCCGAGCACCTTATGGCGAGTTTTTCAAGGGGATTCCTGTAACGCCCCAATTTCAAAATAATAAAAACCCAAGCATAGAGAAATACTCAAGTAGAGATGACCATTTTCTTCGCAAACAATCCTCAAAAAGAGACAATTCAAACCCAAAAAGATAGTCCAAAACATTTAAAGAAAAACCACAATTTTCAACAATTTTCAAAAGAAAACCACCTAGCGGAGTCCGCTCGAGCAAACTCCTCGCTGCTCGAGCGGTGGGGTACCCGAGAGTTCACTGCTCAAAAACAACTAAGATTTTCTAAATGTTGGAAAAATCACCACTCTTTCTCATCCATTGATAAAAATCTTGAAGAGGCAAAGATGGGATATGGAACATATGTTTGATAGAAAAACCTCGATGTGTCAACCCATGAACCCGGAATCAAATTTTAATATCAAATACATCATCAAAAGATTAAAGCTTTCAACCCAACCAATGAACGAACGTCCTCATATGCATACATATTATGAACATACGACTTTAAGGTTTTACAACACGGATGTTCTGACCCAAAATTACAGTAATTCAAAATTTCAAAAAAAGGACAAGAATTACATCTTTACAATTTTTTTTTCTCAAAAGACGATAAAAATAAGGGTGTAATCCTATCAATTATCCAAAAAGGGCCTATCGACCATCGGCCTTACACCAAAATTTTCTTCCCGCTATCACTTGAAATGTTGTTAAACAACGTGAGCCGAAGCTCGAAGAAACAAGACTAACAATGACCATATGCATGACATGTGAAGATGGTTATGCGGGATGCACACGTAAGTTTGTCTGAAATCAACCTCATTTATCCCAAGTCAAATTCCTAATATATAACCAAGTTTTCAACAAAAAGGGTATTAGTTTTATAAACCGTTTTACCCATAATCTCATCATTTTCTAGAAGACACAATCCTTTACAACGCACGCACGCACGCACGCGCGCGCGCGCGCACACACACACACACACATACACTCACACTTTGTTGGCATTTCTCATATTCCACCAACTCATGATTTAAACATAGGAACCAACGTTGTACGAGCATATAGAACCACACCGCGTTACTACCAACCCGGCTGCCAAAGGCCCGTGAAGTAACGGTACGTTCTATATCACGCTACGACTAACGTCTTTTCCCGGTTGCTAGCTGGTGGGAAAAGAACCTAATCTACATAATTTTCTGGTCTTTCACGATCCACAGATCCTAAAATCGATCCTTTTAGATATATCAAATCATAATACACACACAGGAGTCCAACCCAAATGGTTTCTCTCGCCAAACCTATATCATTACATGTTTCCCATTATTCACACTTTCAATTTTTAAGGCTCAACCTTGGATTAACCTTCTACATGGTTTAAATCCACTGATTCATCAATTTTACAAAACCAAAACCTAAAATTTTCACTTAACATCACCACGTGCCACATAAATTTATGGAATAAGTATGCAATAGGTTATCACAACCCTCAATTTAACCAATAATCACATCAATTTCACCACATCGGTTCTTTAACCCTAAAACCCCAAATTTTCATAGTTTAGACCCAAATTCAAACTGTAGTCCATCGTGTCTCAAATCCAACCGAGTTCAATTACAACATAAAGATAGAATTATGTTAAATCATCTATAGTTCCAAGATTTAACCTTCATTACCATCAAACGCTAACCTAGGATTTTGAAAATGCTATTTTCATGATTTTAAGTTCATAAAATGAAAACATAACACATATCATCCAAACATTCAAAGATAGTCATAGTTCCTACCTTTGAGATGTTAGATTCACAAGAAAAAGGCCCAAACGAGCTCCAACCACGAGAATTCCCAACCAAAAGGCGAGAAGAGGACCTCCAACATTTAGCTCGATCCTCTAACAAGTAAGCAACTTAGATGGAGGTGAGGTCTCTCACCAAGAAAAGCTAAGAAGCTCCAAATAACCCTCTAAACCCAAACCTTTTCTCTCACCTCTATTCTAGAGAGAGAGAAAATGAGAGGAATGGGGGAAAGAAGAGCCAAAACATAACTTTTAAAGTCTGCTCGCCGATAGTCTGCTCGAGCGGACCCCCCACTACTCGAGCGGTCACTATGGGTAAAAATCCAGAACCAAATGGGGCTAAAATTAAACCAAACGTATGCTAAACGCCTCACAGCACACTCTCATTCACTACCCCACATTTAACCAACGTTAGCAAACATATACATGATCAAGTTTTTAATTCTTACACAGGACCTACATATTTAACCATTCACACCGAACATACACACTCGTTTCATTAACACTAGATAATAATAAGGGAACGGGTGCCTATAATTCCTTTCAAGTCTTGTCTTCTTTTTTTTTTGTGCATATAGATTGAAAAACATGAAACGGGCTATAAAATCACATATTTTAACAAAATGTAATATGCGATGAAGAGTTGACACTTCGATACCAAGTTAGAAATTGTAGAGAGAAGACCTAAAGAGTGCAAGGAAAGAAGAAAGGAGAAATGAATTGATTAAAGATAGATGAGATACTATTAGTCTTTATCTTACAAGTTTTGGCTCATGTTTGTTATACTAAACATTTTACAGGTCTAAGTGTAAAGAATGAGACCCGGAATGAAGTTGATTTTTATGAAAACTTGAAGATAGCAGTTTATGTTTCAAATTTTATTTATATAAAAACTTGTATTACTATGCAAAAGGAAATTGTAATGATTGTTTTAAAAGTTTTTAGGGAGGAGTGATTTTTTTTATGTAAATATGATGAGCTTGGAATCTATTAACATGAAGGTAATATGAATGGTAGGATAATGATGTAACGACCCGGTACAGACCATAGTTGTAATAATCCTATTGATAACGACCCGTGCAAAGACCAAACGCAAACCCTAATGTTAGTGGCGGATAGTCTTCAAGGCCATAGAACACAGAAGAAATTCAGAACCCTAACTCGAATCGCAAACTCTAAGTTCGGCCCAAAAACCCTAAAAAGGACCAAACCTCGGGCAACTAAACCTTAACACCCAGAGAGTCTCTTAACATTCTAAATGAAGTAAATATCATAAAATAATGAATTAAAAATAAAAAATTCTCACAAACGGGTAAAATAACCGTTTTACCCACAGTACAGAAAAAAGTCTTAAAAACCCAATTTTTGATATATAGATACCCTAAATCAAGGATTTAAGTACAATTTAGTAGTAAAAGACAAAATAACATCAAAATGACAAAAATGCACCTTAGTGGCCGACCACCTTTGGAAATGTGCCAAAAAGTGACTTATTTTCTTCTTTTTTGCTTTAAATGATGATAAATGCATTAAATGAGGCATTATGATGATCCCAAACTTGTTGAACAAGTAATGTATCTAATACTGTAGTGTTATAAGTCAACAAAAGTAAAAAAATTATTATTGAAGTTCATACACAACAAAATAAGTTAAAAAGCCCTATATTGCCAAAACAGCTTAATTTGACTTAAAAACTACATCTATTTAATCAGTTGCTATGGAAATTATGATAATACATGAAAATACTGTATTTATCATAAACATATTAATATAATAAGTCTCAGTAAAAAAAGACACAGAAAAGATACATCAAATTAACTTTTAATGCATTTTATTGCACAATAGGGGCACAAAAACCGAGGCAAATCCCCTGATTGATGGGAATCAGATTTTTTGTCCCCCAATCAGCCCCCTAGCTACATCTAGCTTCCCCATATCTGATTTTAG
>JAOTRH010082186.1:0-17105 GCA_034768845.1 Heliamphora exappendiculata
TTATTATGAATAGTACTTATCCTCTTACTCCTGAAATAATTATTAATTTGCATATATTTAATATTCGTTGTTTTGATTTATTAATTTGCTATCCTATTCTTGAATGGTGACTCATATTGGATTATATCATGAGAAAGCTTAGTAGGATTTTTTAGAGTTTTCTTTAGGGTTTTGGCTCACGGCGTTGATACCACAGGTGAGGACAAAAGTTTTGTTGCCGCAGAGGATTTTCTAGAAAATTGGGAGTTGGGGGCGGCGCAAGAAAACCAATTTTGACCTTTTCCCTGTCCTTTTTTTTTGCGAAACTTTGTAAAAGTTAGCACTTCCCATATTTTGTGTAAAGCCCTTTTAAAAACTCTCTTGATGATTGTACTGGTATTTTGTGATGACTGACGATACTTAATGATGGTTATGAATATATATTATAATCCATGTCATTAGCACTAATCCTATTATTATATGTATGTCTCAACATTTTCGATTTTTAGGGCATTGTAGGTCTCTTCATTCTTCTTCTCCGGCACCAGCACCAACGCCGTCGCCTCCTTCTTCTTTGGCGCTGTATTCGTCTTCTTCTTCTCTAGCCCTTCGACGTCGAATTTTTCGCAATACCAAGGCTTCACCAACGACGAACTCCTTTATAGATCGCAGCACAGACCTTTTCAAAAACTCTTGCCACCACCCTTTGCAGCGCCGATCATCAACGACTTCACATCTACTGGTGACCATCGATCGTCAATGAGTTCGACCGTCGACTGTAAATTGCGGGATCCCCGATCAATACTATTAGAAATTGAAAAAATTAAAGGGAGAAATTTCTCAGTTAAAAGAGAAAATTCACAGTCATTCTCTTATTTTGACAAAAAATCTTGTACTAATTTTTTTTTCAATTAAATGTGTGTATAAACAGAGAAAACACACAATTAACAAAAAAAAAATCTCAATCGTTGCCTCATCTTTTGATAAAAAAATATTGCTAGAATAAATTTTTCGAGAAATTTACACTGAGGAGTTTTCCAATTAAAAGAGAAATTCTCAGTCATTCCCTTATTTTTCACAAAAAAATTGTATTCAAAAATTAATTTTTCAATTAAATGTGTAGTGAACAAAAAAATTGACAATTAACAAAAAATAATTCTCAATCATTACCTCTTATAAAACCCTATATCACTTCGCCGCACTTCTCCCTTCTCGCTGAAACTCTAGGCCCTCGTCACTGACGCTGTCGTTGAAACCCCGTCGCTTGTTGCTCTTGCCATCCTTCTCCCTTCCCCCTTGCTGAAACCCCCTCTTTTTCCTTTATCGAAACCCTATGACGACAATGACCTTTGAAGTCGCTGCCACTACTAATCGTCATCTCAACCACCGTTCTTGCCTCAAACCTGCACCCCTCCGTTGAAACCCTAGCATGTGGCCTTTAGTTTGCTGCCTGCGCTGTCGCCACCACCATTTCAAAACCCTATAACGTGGGAGAGCAAAATTATCATAAAAATATAAAGTAGGACTGACCTTTAAAATGAACTACTAATTAATTAACCCATAATAAAATGAGCTACTCGAATATTTGAACTAGACAATTTTAAGTTAAAAACTTGTTTTTTATTTCGGATATGATTGGATAGGATATGGGCAATTAGTAATACTGGGGATTCTACATGTTTTTTTATATACCAATGAATTATGGATGAAATTATGTATACAGTGAGAAATTTGGTTCATGTTTGGTTAAAGTAGGATAAAAAATGAAATAAGAATTATAAATTTATTTTTGACCGTTAGATAAAGAGAGAAAATAATTTAGAGTTTGGTACTAATAATACCAATAGGGAGTTTGGTATTATTAATCCCATGATTAAAAGATTAACAATCTCTCATTCATTGGACTGTTAGTTCAAATCCCGCAATATAAACGTAAAACTCACAATATCAAAAGAACAAAAATATTTTTGTGTGGATAAAAAAAAAAAACTTTTTTATGGGTCGGTCTAATCCCCTATCCAATCCACTCTTTCCTATTACATCAGAACAAACAAGGCCGGAGTGAGTTGGACAGGTGAGTCAATCGGTGGAAGCCCAGTCCCTAAAGCCCTACTATCAATACCTTCTTTTGTAAAACCCTGTGCTTGGAGTTCGGAGTTTTTCAGAGCTAAAACCTAACTTTTTGTTTCCCCGCAACTCTTCTCCAATAGTTCTTCTTTATGCGTCCTCTTTTCAATTCGCTTCCTTACCGTCCCAACCAGGTCCACACCGATGGAAAATCTACTTCTTCAGCTGCTCAACAGGTCTCTCTCTCTCTCTGGATTCTTTATTATCTTTATTTCGTTTATGGTTCTTTCGTAAGGAAGTAATTCTTGTTATTTTTTATTTTATTTTCTTATTCTAATGTGATGTTTTTACCATAGCAGGTTAATCCATCAATCCATAGTCAACAGAATCCATCTAACTTATTTCCAAATTCCGCTCAAGTTCAGTGTCAAATGGGTATGACGAATCCCCAAATTGCAACCCCCTTCAATAATTCCAATACCCATTTGGGCAACGGACCTGGGGCTATGCCCAATGGGCCGATTTCGGCTCCTATGGGTGCTCCTAATCATCCTCTTCCCCAGCAAAATGGTATGCCCCTTATGGGCCCAGCCAGTGGTATGTTGCACCTTGGTCAATTCCACGGCGCATTCCGTCCCCAAAACTCGAATTCCATGCCCATGGCTCTTATGAATCCAATTCAATTACCTAGTCAATTTTTTCCTCATAATTCTGTCAACCTGCCGCAGTATTTAAGCCAAAATGCCGTTTTCCTGAATGGCCAACTCTGTTTGCAAAATCCAATGCAAAATATTAATCAATTCGTCCTAATTCCTATGTCCAATTATGCCCAAGTTGTTCCTTGCAATATGCAGCAGTACCCAAATCAAGTTTCTCAGGCTTTGGCTCCTCAAAATCCCGCCTTTTTAGCAAATCCACAGTTTCGTCCTATGCATTCTACTGCAGTTGTTCATACCAGTAACCGAGACCAGCATAAGGTAGTTCCGTCGACAATGGTCACGAACGTGACAAGACAGTCACACACCTCTACTCAACAGTCTGAAAGGAACTCACCTCTGCCGCCTGCTTTTGGTTCAGTTCTACCACAGCAAACTCATAAGGATTTCCATCCTCCTGTTTCCACAGAGTCACAGGTAGCTTTCAGATGCTTTATGCATCTTCTTGTTATGTATTTATCTATGGAAACCCAATTGTTTTATTGACTTAAATTGGTGTTGTTTACGGTCACAAATCCTCTTACAATGCCATCTAAGAAGTTTTTTCTAATGCTATTTGCTTCTCTTGATGTCATTGTAAAAATGAACTTTTCATATAAGCAACCAAACTACAATGTTTGTTGTTGACAATCCTGGATACGGCCTTTTTGACATCTCTTTGAGAATACGGAAAAGAAATTAATCAGTTTTTGTGCTTCACCCATTGATGAAGAGAGAGCAATGAAGCTTAAACTGAGTTAAAGGAGATTTTCCAAAAGGAAGAACAGGGAGTATAGAGGAAGAAACAGATGTTTTGGAATGTCAATATGCTCTTTCTCAAGATTCTCAAGCCCATGAGTGTTGCAGAATCATGATATCAGGCCATACTTTCTAGTTGGGCCAAATCCTTTCCCCATGTTATTCTGTATATTCTTAATGAACAAGCTGTGTCAACTTTTTTCATTTTACTATCATCATCTGTTGCAGGAAAACTTGAAGAAAGATGGTGGGATTATTAATTTGAAGAATAACTGGAAAAATACTCAAAACAGAAACTTCAAGCAAAATAGAAGAGATGCATCGCAAAGAGGGTATGTTTTTATTGGTATCTTACAACGTTAGACCTTTTGATATGAACATACTGGGACCAATTTACTGTGATTCACATTGATTCAAACGTGTCCAGATTTTCGAAGTCCCAGTTTCATAACATGCAAAATACGAAGGGCAATTTCAGGTTTCATAATAAATATCGGGGTAAAGGTCAGAGTTTTATGCCTTGCTATCAAGTTTAATTGCCTAATTGTCCATTCTTGAAAATTTATGTGCTTGAGTTTGTGAATCTTCTTGTGCCATAATGTGTGATAGATGTTACCAAAACATCTACTACAGGTTGAAAAGTTGTTCAATAGTGTAGATATATACTATAAAATTAAATAATTAAGACTTAAATTATCCCTCATTTGTCAAAGCCATAAACGTGCAACATGTGAAATTCAAGATTTTCTCCATTCCTTCTTCCCTTTGTGTCATTTTATATTCAAAACAACACCTAAAGGGAACCATGCTCACAGGAAGTGAGGAAGTATACAAGAGCTCACAAAACTATGTTCCTGCCAAGAAACTAGAATCATCTATAATGAATGCATGTCTAGTAAATATCCAAAAATCTGGAATTGTGAAGTGTTTCGAAGTAATTTCTTGAACTGGAGATGGTAGTTTCTCAAACGCACACTCATTAGTCCTTCTGAACAGGCGACAGCAGGCTCAAACAATGGAACAGCCTGCCATGCTTCTTTCATTATCTTTCTAACCCATCCACCACTCCCACACCTCAATAGCTCCACCTTCAAGTACAACAGAACTCAATGAGGTCCAAACAGATGGACACACACACCAAAAATCTTGTTCACTTGCACATTGCAAAAGGAGATTTTTAGCATATCCTCAGCATCATGCAACACCAGATGGGACATTTTGCTTGTCGGTCCTAAATTATTCTGAGGATTATTAAGCTGCAAGAAGAAATTGGAAGTCGAAAACCATGGATAATGGTCAATTAGTTCAAGATTTAAGGTTTAACAATTGATTTGAATGGTGTGTTGGAGCTGCAAAACCCCGTCAGTCTTACCGGTCAAACGTTAATGACACAGTGGTTTGTTCCTTGTTCTGTTATGCTGTGTGGCATTGTTTCTATGGATCACAACAGTATGGGTTGGCTGTTCGTTGCCATGTAGCGTGTGCAACATTGTTTCTAAGAATTTCAACAATAGGGCATGGGTGTTAACTAGATAAGTTTGACCTCAGAATTTCATGAGTTCTAGGAAGTGAATAATACATTAACCAAAAATTAATTCGTGAGTTTTTAAGTAGCATGGACATGGTCATGAGGCACGATACCGACAAGACATTGACACGTCGGCACATAGATTTTTAAAATATGCAAGACACAACATGTTTGGGACACATTTATATTTTATATATTTAGGATTCAGACAAATCGGGGGCAGACACAATAGTCGAAACAACTGCAAATGAGTCCTGCTTTCATTCACTAAAGAAGCCGCAGCTGATAGGTGGATGAATATACATTTGCTAGCTAATTCTATGAATCAAAATCATTAGATGTCAAATATATGAATAATTTGGGACATGTTAAAAAACATTATATTTTTATGTATTTATTATTTGTTAAATATACAAATAATTTATTTGAAAATAATGAACAATATGCAATATATCATTGATTGAATAAAAAACTCATATATTTCATCTTATAAATATTTCAAACCATATTTAGTGTGTATTAAGTTTCATTTCAAAGACTCTAAAAGTTTGTTACTATGAAAAAATTAATCACAGCAGATGTGTTTGGGTTCAAGAAATATCATTGAAGTATATGTAAAGTGCCAGAAATTGTATGCTATTATAAATTTAATTTTAACTAAGACGCGTTTAAGAAGTGTTGGACATTTATAATTGTCAGAAGAGTGTCAATGTTCTACATGGGTGTTTGACATGACACATTTCCTCTGTAGAAGTGCTTGTATTTTTTATTTGAGTATAATTTTTGCTTGTTGTGCAATTACAAACAAAAAGAGTGCTTTTAATGGTATTTCAAGATTACATTAGTATGATGGTTTAATTACAAAGGATTTGGTTTGTTAACTGCTATGAAATATTGTTGGTAAAGAATTTCATCTCATTCGTTTAGCCAACAATGCCTTCAATTGGTTACAACCTTACGGGATATGTGGTAAAGGGACTGTTATCTGGAGATAGTATACGAATGATGAGGTTTGGGAGAATATAGGCACTCGACTTAGCTTAAAAATCACTAGAGGTGGAGGAAGTGAGAGTTGAGCAACCTTAGGACAAGACAGGGGATGTCAACATCTTGGTAGAGTATCTAAAGGTAATAGTGTGTGCGCCTTGAATGAGAAGTACCCTTTATATAGGGTGAACTAGTGGAGAGAGACAGCTTACACGTTGCACTTGACGCATCTCCCTTGGTTGGTTCAACTTAATTGGAGGTATAACTATCACTTGGCTGGCAACCTCGGTCCTTGTGTCACAGGGTAGGTGTGATCTATCAACATCGACATAATACATGCTTCAAGGGTGTTAGAAGAGTTTGTGTGCTCGAGCAACCAACACACTGGAGAGTGAAGGCTATTAGTGATGGTGTTGAGACCGAATGTGACGGTGCCTATGTCGAATGGTGTCGATAGTAGAAAATGCTAGACTGTCACTCGGGTAGAGGATGATGTGGTGGATATGGGCGATAATGCAATATCTCATACTGTAGATTTTATACCGGGAGCAGCTGAAACGAGGGATGTGACTAAGTTTGTGCCATCCACTCTAGAGGAGAGGCTCAGTGGGGATGATCCGATGGACGTTTAGCCAGTGAGATCGACCAGCATCAAACAGCCCAACCAACATAGAGTTTAGGTCATCACAGATGAGCCTTTGATTGCAATGCCAAGTAGTGTTGCTCAGTCGTGAAAACTAGAGTTGGGTTTACCATTACGTGGACTATGGGGAGAATTGGTCGGATGTCGGATTACAGATGCTACAGGTGCAGAGGTTCAGCGGGACCTTAATAGTTTTTTAATTCGTTGATTAACCATGTTGCTTGTACGAGACTGAATTAAGTGTTCGATCCATAAACCGAGACCTCCATTCAGGTTTCAAGTTTGAGTCCTCATTTTGCTTCCAGCTTTTTGTAGGGTTTCAAAAAGAAGTGTATAGTTGAGTGGAGCACTCTCCGTGGCATGACAAGCATTGTAGGAGTGTTGAAGTTGTTGAGTGATTGTAAGATGGCCCTTCGGTTGCATTGGCTAGAGATTCCTTTGAGAGGAGTTTTGAACTCACCACCGTCCTTTGCCCCCAGCGAATTTTATATCAATGGATGAGCAAATTGTTAAGTGGAACCAAAAGATTGTTGATCTGGAGGATTGATAGTCAAATTCATTGCGAGGAAGGAGTTTCAAGCAAATATTAGAGCTTTAGGGATCCTCAGACTTGCTAAATTGACCTAGACTTGATGTTGGTGCAATGTGTTTATGACATGATGCGTGAACTGTAGCTTGCTTATGTTTTCTGCTTTTGGATTTGCACTTGAAATTATTTGAAAGGAGTTATTAAAATTTTGTTGGTATCTAATGCAATTTCACGTTTATTTCCTTGTTGGGGTAATGACATTGATTAGGGAATGGCACTTTAGGAGAATACTGAGTGGGGATTCCTTACTTTGGCTGGAGAGTAACATGTGAGCCATTGATTCCTATGAATCATGTAGCTAAGAAATGGATTTCATTTTGGTCGGAGAACGGCATGTGAGTCGTTATCTCCTACGAATCATCCAACTAAGGAGTGGATTCTTCACTTTGGCTGGAGAATAGTGTGTGATCTGTTGACTTCTACGAATCATCTAAGTAAGGAGTGGATTTGTTACTTTGGTTGAAGAACTGCGTGTGCATCCTTTACTCATACAAATCATCAAATTATGGAGTGGATTCGTCACTTTGCCTAAAGAATGGTATGTCGTTGACTCCATTTAAGGAGTGAATTCGTTACTTTGGTTGGCGAACGGCATGTGAGCCGTTGACTCCAATTAAGGAGTGGATTAGTTACTTGGAGTGGATTAGTTAATTTGGCTAGAGAACGGCACGTGAGTCCTTGAATTCTACAATCATTCACTCAAGGAGTGAATTCGTCACTTTGTCATTATTTTGATTAGAAAATTATAAATGTAGGATGATAAAATGTTTTCTTCATCGATTCACCACATAAAGATATAACTGCCTCATCAAGGGTAGTACCTTTTTATCCATTTTACATTAATTGGTTTCAAAGTGTATTATGGCTTCGAAGTATCTTAGAGCCTGGTTTAGCAATTCTTTAATAAATACTAGGGATTGATTTCTTGATTTCAAATGGGCCTTGTCATTTTGGGCAAATGTTGGTCCTAACTTGCCTTCATCACGTGCAGAGCTTCTTTAAGGACTAGGTCCCCTTCTTGAAATTAACTTCGACGTACTAGGCAGTCTAGGCTATCGTAGGCACAAGCGATTTGTCATTGATACACGAAAAGGTTTGAAGGCACCTTATGTGTTATTTGTCAAGAGCTTCAAGTTCTTGTGACCTTGTATTGTGATGGACGTTGTGTGTTGGGCCATTCTCTTAAATGGGATTGCAATCTCTATTAGAAAGACACATTCTGTTTTGTAGACTTGGGAGAAAGCGGTCGTCTGAGTTGGTCGACGTTTTGACGTTCTCTAGGCCCATAAGGCCTGTGTGTGTGCATGAGCCCAATGTTGGTGATCCTTGAGAGTTATGATAAGTATCTTGATTAGTATTTTGTTTGTAGCTTTGGACTAGCCATTCCCTTGTGGATAGTAGGCTATTGATTTGTTATGATTGATGTCGTGTTGTCGTAGGGTGTTAAAAGTTGTCCTATTGTCTTTTTAACAAATGGAGTACCATTGTTTGAGAGGACAACTTTTGGGAGTCCAAACTGACAAATGATGAAGTTAGCAACTATGACTTCGATCACCTCTCTAAGTGGGATTGCTTCACCCCATTTAATGTGGCATTCGGTGGTGGTCAGCATCCATACATGTCCCTTCGATGGAGAAGTGATTGGTCCAATGAAATCCAAACCGTAAGTATAAAAGGACCCTACGTTTTCAAAGCAGACAGATCTTTTGCTAGCAAGTGTATCAAATTCCCTTGAATTTGGCATTGCTCGCATCTCCATGTGAATGCCAAGCATCTGCTTCCATCGTTGGCTAGTAGTAGCCAATTTGGACAAGTTGGTACAATTTAGCTCCACCTTGGTGCTCCGATTTGTGTACTTGATTAAGTGCTTGAATCAATTCATAATCAACAAGACACCAAAAGGGATAACCATTGAATCTGTGTCGGAATAATTTCCCTTGATGAACAAAGAACCTTTTCGCCTGCTTCTTGATGCCGGAATAAGGTTGTCGCCAGTTCTGTTTGTGAACGGAAGGACTAACATTATATGCAATGACTGGGTGACTCCTCAGCTTCCTTGGCCAAGTTTGGCCAGTAATAACTTTGGTGTTGTAGGCGATGATACACGGTAGAGGCTCACATCTTTCGTGCCATAAGAATGGTCATATACTTGATGCAGCCTTAGTTCTTCAGGTCCCACACGACGCGCTAACATGGCTGCGAGGCCACATCGATAAAGTATCCTTTGGTAAATACGTGAATGGTCTCGGTTCAGTGATTGGGATGGTGCCTTTTAGATTGTGAAGTACAAAAATAATGGGAGTCCTCCAATCATTAGGTAGTTCTTTAGGGAAGATGTTAGTAAACGAATACCGAAGACATCGAAGGGCCTGTATAAACACTTCGATTTTGGTCGACTCTTTAGCTATTTCTACCTTAGATGCGTGGGTAGCCAAGGCGTCAGAATGTCTGCTATTTGACCAGGATGTCTATTATTTGACCAAGGGGCACGGTCGCACAGGATATACGAACAACGCCAAAACAATTCGTGAGCCGTTGTAAGATGGTTCGGCATGATGCAAGGGCTAGTTCCTTGATTGCATATTCTCCATTTGTTTATTTAACTATTTGCAAGCTTCTCTTTGTAAGGACCCAATATTTTGAATTAAGGAAACAAAGTAAATAAAATGAATAAAAACAAAATAAATAATTACAAGATAAAAAATATATAAATTAGAGACCAAAAATAAATAATTATAAAAATAATATTCAAGATGATAAGTAAACAATCATATACATGTATGTTTATTTGGTTTAGTGTTTTATTATGTGTTTGGTTGTAAGTATATGTTTTATGTTTGGTTGATAGTCCAACTCTTCCATGGACTTTTTAATAAGACCCAAAAGGAACCTTGGGCCACTTGTGAACCTTCTATCCAATTCTTGAAAACATGGGCCCACTTGGACCCACGACCCAAAACTTAAACCCAAGCTTGAGTGAAAGGCCCAAAACTAAACCCAAAGAGCTACCTTGGCCGGCCAAAGAGGAGAGAGGAGTGGAGCTCTCGTGCAGTCTTGTCATGTAAGAAGCCATTCGATGCTTCAGCCTCTTGTCCCACCAAAATGACTTTTTCTTCATTTTCTTTGCTGCCACTCAAACGTCTTATATATGTGTATATATAATAAAATCAGATTCTATTTACTCACATGGACCAAAATTCAAAGCCCACGTTGCTTGTTTTTAGTCTCCAAAAATGTTTACATTATGGTTGCAAGTCCTTTTATGAAAAGTTTTGGCACTTGGCTTAATTTTAACCGATGTCACCTCTCTCTCTATATATTTTAAACAAGTAATAATTCTCTTATACAAATAAATATAGAGTGCCAAACATATTTTAATTATCTCAATTATCCAATTAAAATTCAAAAAAAGAGGGGCCCTACTCTTATTTTATGCTTGTTTTAAACAAGGTAGTATACTCATATACATCTAATGCTCCACCTATACCTCAAAATTAAATCAAACCCATCAAAAAAACCCGATGGCCGACACCCTAAAACCCCAAGCTTAAGTGTGTATCTAGCTATTAATCTTATCCTTGTAAGAGTTCACGTGCCCACTAGGACACTTGGCAACCAAAACCATCTCTCTTTTTTCCCTTCCATCATCACACCCACACACTTTGTGCTTTAAGCATATCCTTTCCCTCTTGGGCCGAAATTTATGAGAGATATAGAGAGAGTGAGCTTTGAAGAAGAAGAAGAAGAAGAAGAAGAAGAAGAAAAGTCTCCAAGTTTTCTTTTGGAGTTCCAAGGAGGAAGATCCATCAACCTTCTTCATTTCCATCACTTGTTCATACTTTTTCTTTCACTATAAAGGTAGAAACACCTCTGAAAATCAGTTCTTTCAACTTTATTTCTCTGTTTGGATGCCAAGAAAATGTTTTCTCTCACTTTCTTTCAAAGGACATGCTAGCCCTTTTTCTTTCTTGAGCTTTTATAAACACTTTTCCTTGACTTCCCAGATCTAGAATAAGTTTTAAACTTACATTCAAACATGGTTTAAAAATTTTCTAAGCTTGCATACATGCTTGATACCTTAAAAAAATGAATACTTGTGTTTTAACATGGTCTGTTTCAGTTTCTGCATTTTGATCACAACTTGTGTGTTTTGTTCAAAATAGTTAGAAATGTTGTTTTCCTCGGATGTTTGAATTAGAGCTACATAATGTGTCTAGTTGATGTGTGATTGTTGGCATGATTTTAGGAGACCTTGATTATACCTCACTTTAAGCATTTTTTTGCATCTGGTTATGTTCTGTTAAGAATGGCCAACTTTAAAATATCACCATTTTTTGCACAAAAATCCTTTTTGAGTTGAAACCACTTGGGAAAATTCGATTTTGTCTTATCTTTTAAACCCTTTGGTCTTGCATAAAAATAGTAAGTACACACCGAGATAGGACTCTTTCGCTAAAGTTCGTAAGATCTACATCATTGAGGCATTTTGGTTATTTCTTCCTAACCTGACATGATTTTCGTGCATAGTTGAGACATCCACATGACCCTAACATCTTTAAGTATGTCCTTGTAAAATCTCATGACTTTAGGAAACATGTAAGCCCACCTTTTCTATTTCTCTTTGCATGTGCACTGTACTGGAAATTAACAAACTTATTGAATGTCCACTGTTCTACTTTAAGTTTCATGTCATGATGTTTTTATGCTCTAATGTCATTTCTACCATCCGTGACATGTTATATTGTTATATTTATCGTCTTATAACTTCAGTATATCCATGTCTTTTTAATATCCATGCGGCATGCTAAATTTTAAACTAATATTATTCCATGCTTTTTCTTTTCTTATGCTATGTTTGTCATGTCAATTTTATGATTACTTGTGCTCACCATGATGGATATTCTTTTAATTTTATTTATCGAATATGTCATGCCATGTTTAAGTAGAGTCAACCGTTGGGTTGGATATAGGAAATGATTATCTAACAATTCTAGGAATCTAAGACGT
This sequence comes from Heliamphora exappendiculata, assembly GCA_034768845.1. NCBI lineage: Eukaryota > Viridiplantae > Streptophyta > Magnoliopsida > Ericales > Sarraceniaceae > Heliamphora > Heliamphora exappendiculata. The sequence goes on from JAOTRH010082186.1 coordinate 12,255, forward strand.
AACATGTTTAATGGAATGGATGGGCTAGTTCTCATTGATGTTGTTGGCATGGGCAAGTTTTCTATTACTTGTTGGTTTACGGACAAGTTCCTGGGCTTGGATGTTATCAACATGTTCTCCGTTGGCCCTGTAATATGGGTGAGCGGTGCGATGAGCTCTGCGACGAGCTCTTGTTCGGCCCCATACTCTGGGTGTGTTGAAGGGAAAAGATGTTTGGTCAATGGATCAGACGCAGGCAAGTTCTCAGTATGAATGATGAGTGGGTTATCGAACTCTAAAATGGCATAGGTTTTGGCATCGAAACTCTTTAGGTAGCATTTAGCAGTATGAGTCGGTGGTGAACTATATGTTTAGCGATCATGGCCGAGAACGAGAAAGTTTAGGCTCTTAAGTTTTGAATGACACTGTTGGGTAAATCACCGGGTTATGCAGTCATTTCTTTACAAAGAGGGTTTATGATTGGCTTGAGGTGTTCATGTCTAGCAGTTAGGGTTAGGATGGTCCTTTTAGCAAAAAGAATCCTATAATTGCCTAGTTAACCGAGCCTTAGGGTTGTGATTTAATCGATTGTTAAACTTGTATTTGTTATTGCTTTATTTATTATTCTCGTACGTTACCATGGGTTGTATGTCATGTTTTCTTGTATAGTTGTGCCTACTTCTGTTATCTTTCATGCTTACTTCTGTGTGTCATGACATGTTTATCTTGCATGCTCTAAATTACTTGTTTTCGGGTATGTTTTTGTTGGGCTTTGCGGCTTATGGTGTTTTATGTCAGCCTGCCAGGTATTAAGAAAGCGGAAGAGCCCGCCAATGAGTTTGTTGATGTAGATGTGGGATCATGGCTCACGTAGTCCATTTATAAACTTGTGTGTTTTTCGTTATTTTTGTTTTATCTAGAACTCGTCAAACTTGTTGTAACTTCTCTTAGTTTTATGGAGATATAATCTCAATGTGTTGCTTCTTGTACCTAATGCATGATCACTTTTTTGAGTTTTCTGCAAGCATAGTTCTTTTGCAAACATAGTTCTTTTTGTCACTCTAGATGTTTTTGAAATATTGGGGACCTCTGTTGATGCAAAGAAGGGTTACACCGATGTTGAGTGTAACTGTTAAGCCTAGTATGAGGGCTTCATATTTTGTGTTGTTGCTTAAACAATGAAAGTCTATCTTATAGGAGAGATTAGCTTTTTTATCCCTCGGAGAAGTTAGTATTTCCAACTCCTCTGCCTCCTGTTGACAAACCATAAAGTTTAAAGTCCTTTTTTTGTGATACCAAAGCAACATCGTGAAATTCTTTCCTAGGAAGTTCTTCAGATGGTGGCTTGAAGTCTCCGCTAGGAAAGAGAGTCAAATGATCTGCTAGAGGTTGACTTTTAATGGCTTTGGGACTTTAGACGAAAGAAGTCATTGTATTGGATTTCCAGCTAAGGCGAGGTGTGTAAGGAGATACCGAATAGGATCACATTTCATGTTCAGATGAATGAAAAAAGGTAGTGTCGTAGTTTTTGAACAACAAACAATAAAGCTTGGCAGTGCCGCTCAATTGGGAGGAAGGGTATCTAGATTCAACCCCTCAGATCACGCGGTTTATAAACTAGTCGATCGACTCCATCTACCTCTTCATTTAAAAGAGCACTAATCATGGTGTGGAAGTAATGTAAAAGGGGAGGGGTTTACCTTGTTGAGGTGTTGTGCTGATGGGACATGTTAGAGCCAATTTTACATTCTCGAATGCTTGCTAATACTTCCTCTTCCATTTAAACTTCACACCTTTATTCAAGAGGTTTTTAAAGGGTCGAGTGATTTTGGCCATTGCTTGGATGAACTGCCATAGGTACAATGCTCGATTGAGAAAAGTCTTCAGTTGGTCGACATTAGTTGGTCTAGGCATTTCTCTCACAACAGTGACCTTGGTGGGGGTAGGGTTGATTCCATGGCGATGCACGACACACCCAAGGAGCTTTCCGGATGTGACTTCAAAAGCGCATTTTTGGTGTCGCGCACTCAGTAGCGTCAACACCGTTCAAAGACTCGTTGAAGATCATTGAGATGGCTTTTTTCGTCATTTGATTTGACTACTACATCATCAATGTGATAATTATAGAACTTTATACATCATATCATGAAATATATCACGGTCATTGTGACACTCAACCTTTAAAAATAATAATGATAATAAATTATTAAAAGTAATTAATTTATCATAAGACCCTAAATAGAATTTATAACAAAACCTTATAATTAATTTTAAGATCAAAGTCCAAGAATTTACATCTAATAAAATTTTAAAGAATCAAGAGTTGAGATGAAAATGTATTGTAAGGTTAGAAAATTTTTCTGCAAATTCTAATTTTATGATAAATCACAAAATAACATTAAAAGACTATCTTGAATTTTTGAGAATTTTTTAAGCTTAAATTCTTACAGTTATTAAAAATATTAGTAATTGTTAAACCGCGACAAGAAAATATTAAATAGATAGAAAACTCTAGTAAAAATTCTAATTATACGAAAATTCATGAAAATACATTAAAAGTTTATACCTAAATTTTCAAATTTTTCTGAATCAAAAATTTTATATCAAAAATTTTATGATGTATCTATGTACAAGTTAAATGTACCGCGTGTGTTAAATATAGCCGTGGACAGCTGTTCCACAGCTTTCCCTCTCCAAACAATGCCTATAAATACTCAGATTATGCACCAAATTGATATAAAACACTTCCTCATATGCGTAAGTGAAGTATATATATATATATATATAATATATATATCTTATAAATATTGTAACTGAAGTTGAGAGCTTCTCAAACAGAAGCTTCAAGCTGAAACCAGCTAACCCCCACGCCGCCGCACGTCACCGCGACCAACAGCCGCCACCAACCCCTCACCGCTGGCGCTACCTCCGGACTCCAGCCACCGCCACCACCCACCGACGGTCTCTGCCGTCTCTCTCCCTCTGCTCTCTCGTCTCTCTGCTATCTCTCTCTCTCCCTCCGTCTCTCTCTTTGCTCTCCCTCTGTCATCTCTCTCTCCGTCTCTCTCCTTGATCTCTCTTCTCTCTTTGCTCTCTCTCCCTCATATGTATTTTCCATCATATGTATGTGCTGTGTGTTTTTTTTTGTAGGCTGTGTATATACATTATACATATGTATAATGTATATATGTGTTGTGTGTATATATGTTTATAATTTTGTGTGTTTTTTTGGTAGCTGTACGTGTGTTATATTATCGTGTGTGTGTGTGTTGTGTTTTTGTTTTAAACGCGAGTGTGAGTTTTGTTATGCATCAAAAGGTTTACTATTCGGGGATTTATTGGTTGGTTACAAATCTTAAACTTCTCGTTTTAAAATAAAAAAGCTAAAAATAAAAAGGTTTTAAAAAGAAATTTAATTTTTCTAATAGAAACTTAAAACAATAGAAAATTTAAGAAATTCAAATAACAAGAATTTTTAAACTTAAATATAAAGAATTTTTATTTTTATTTTATGAATTTTAAATAGTTTTACACCAAGCAATTATTTTTACTAAAATAGGTATTTTAGTTTTACACCGAGCTTTAAATTATTTAATTAAAATATGTACTTTAACCTAATGTAATGAAAATAAATAAATCTTTTATAAAAGTTTTAAGATTTAAGAGTTTAAAAATATAAAGAATTTAGCTAATTGTTATTTTGGGAATCATACTAAAATTAGTATTTTATTGTGTTCAGATTTAAAAAGTCACTGACTAATACACGCAAAAGTTAGGCGAGTCTTATGATATTTGGGTTTATTGAGTTTTCGATTATCGCTTTATAATAATTTTGAGGTGCACCACAATTATATTGTTGAAAATGATTATGAAAATGTGATATTATAAAGATGAGAATGATAGTATAAACGGTGTTCTGCCTGCTGGGGGACGATAAAGTATACCAGTGAGGAGATGTAATAAGGGCGGCGAGTTATGGCCAGGTGACTAGGAAATGATCATTTTCTACTGCGGGGTAGCTCCCCGAGTTGCTGGTAAAACCATTTATTTGGACATTATTCTAAAAATGAAATCCGGGTAATAACTCAGATATCTATGCACTCACAGTAGCTTTGCTAATATTATTAAAATCACGTTTCAGGTGACGCGTAAAACAAATCAGCTGGAGTGGATGCATCATGTTACTTCTTTTATTGCCTTATATTTTCTCTCTTATGATGTACTCGTGAATATGAATATTTTGAGCATATGCACTAATAAGTTATGGGAAATTTTGAAAAGGTCACTGACTAAGCTTTTGTGGAAATAATAAAATATGATGTTTATAGATGTGTAAAAAAGCAAAAAAATGTAAAGAGGCCTCGGGTGGGTTTTTAACTCACTAGCTGGTCACGGACGCCGTTCTTAAAAATGGGTCGTGACAGTCATGGCTTGATAAGTTGCTTTGGCATTTTTCACTTCGAACGACATGACAGTTTCAAAGAAGTTCCTATTAGTGTGCGAAATGTTGTGTTTTGTGCGTCTTTAGGAGCCATCTTTATCTAGTTATATCTATTGAAACCATCTATAGAAGAAAACATGTGATGTTCTGCCATTGAGTCTATAAGAGTGTACACAACAAGAAATCATCTTTAAGGTATGATTTGTTTAAATTGCAAAAATAAACACAAACGTGTAGTTGCCCGTTCTTTTTCACGAATGGCACAATGCTAGACAACTAAGTAGGGTGTTGAAACGCCTGAATAAAACTTGCTTTCAAGAGCTTTTCAACCCCATCTTTGATTTTGAACTCGACATCAAGTTTGTAAATTCGGACATCTTTATTTGTTAGCTTGGTGGACGAGAGGACGTTAAGGCAATGACCGGTAGTTG
>JAOTRH010082206.1:0-17105 GCA_034768845.1 Heliamphora exappendiculata
AATAAGATCTATATTGAATATAAAATTATTTAAAAATAAATTTTAAAAAATTATAACAATTTTAAGCAAAAAATTTTACTTTTTGGCTTAAAATCACTTAAGTCTTTGATTTAGAAGCTACTCATATCCCAACCAAACGAACTTTTTGACTTTTTAACTTAAAGTGGGTTAAAGCCAAAAAGTCAACCTAAAACCTGTTGACAAACAATCTCTTAGGGCTCGTTTAGTATTTCGAATGGAATTGGATATGATATAAGTGATAAATAATATTGTGGGTTACACTGAATTTTTTTAATACTAGGGGATTATGAAATTAATTATGAATTATGTTTGGTTAGGATGCGATAAAGACTGAAATAATATTTATAGATTTATTTCTAACCGTTAAATGAGTAGGAAAAATAATTAGAGCATAGTACTAATAATATTAAGAGGAGCTTAGTATTATTAATACCATGAATAAAGTATTAATAATTCAATAAATATCGAATTATTAATCATAATTATGCGATACAAACTCAAAATTAGTAAACATGCGAAGATCATATGTTTTTTTAGTCTAATCTCATCCTCGCCAATACAAACATGCTCTTAGTATTTTTTCTTTATGCATTTAGAAGCTACAATAATGATGCGGCGAGTTTCTATTTTTTAATCAAAAATCTTAAAACTCGATCACTTTTATACATATGCCAATTTTTTGTGAAATTTGTTTTTTATTAGAATTACTCGTCGAGATTTATTGAATAATACCAATATTTTATATAAAATTATGTATAAAGAATATAAAATAAATTTATTATTATTAAATAGAGAAAATTCTCAGCTTAAAAAATTATCAGCTTAAAAAAATTCCAAATTTTCCAATTTTAAAACTAATCTTTTGATTTTAAAACTAAGAAATTTCTCAGTTTTAACTATTGACAAATTTAACAATTCTATTATATTTTTAATTATATTTTAATCATTCATCAACCATGGTACATCCTATCATATTATTATATTTTTTTATTAGTTTCATCCCTTTAAAATTGATGAATTCATCTCCGTTATGTTCCACTGTCATTCTGAATGATTGTTTATTCAGTAAAATTTATAATAAAAAAATTGTTATTTAAAAAATTAAAAGTATAAAAAATGGATCTTTTGAAAATCTTTTTTTTTTTTTAAGTTTTTTTTGCCATCGTAAATCAAAACAACGACAAAAAATGGCACATATTTAGAAAAAAAGCTAAAAGTTATCCCAAAAAAATTGACATATTGTTTGGAATAAAAAAAAAACTTTTTTTGTCTTTTCTTAAGGGTCTCAAATAAATTCTAAAATTATTGTACAAAATAATAATAATACTCTAAACAAAAAAAATATTCTTCTCTAAAAACCCAAGCCTATTGCTATCTCAAATAGAGTTGCAAGAAAAAAAAAACTGAAGGTAAAGTTGATATTTCAATTGGAAAAAAAAATATTCTCTTTTCATTATAGGAATGGTAATTCTTCCCGCCTCGGCCCGTCCCTGCATGCCCCCGCATGCCTCTACTCTGAATTTTATAAATTTTTTCGGTCCAGAATAAGAAATGAGACAGAGACAGTATTTGCTACCCCGCTTCGATTTTTTCGTCTCGTTTCCGATTATATAAACTAAATACTTTTATATTTATAAATACATATATAAAGTTTAATTATTTAAAATATAATACTATCAAAATATACAAATATTACATTTATATATCATTTTATCCACTATTTTTTTCTTTAGCCATTTTAATTCTAATGTTCATCAACCTTTATTTTTTTTTACTATATTATTTATAACTCTTATTAATATTAATATTTTTATAATTTATTAATTATTTTCGATATATCTTTACCCGCCACTTTTTTAGCCTTTCCCACCCCGCTTTCCCTTTGATAAAATAGAAAATAGAGATAGAGGATTTCAAACCCGTCCCAACCCACGGCCGGGTCCATTGCCATTTCTACTTCCTTGTTAAAGTCAAAAAAATCTATAAAAAAATCACATTATTATTCTAAAAATCCTACATTTTTGTAAGTTTCATCTTTTTCTATTTAAAAAACAAAAAAAAAACACTGTTTTTTAGAAGGTAGGTGGCTATTGATCAATCACTATCAATTTTTTTTCTTTTTTTGGGATCAGAAACCATAAATCTGAAAACAAGCCATTATTTTACTTCTTGTACACTGTAGTGTGTACCTCTTTGGATCACCCTAAATAGCACAGGTGGGTCCCAGATGCCACCTGTGATCCAGACCGTTGCATGACTAACCATAATAATTCTGGTCCCTCTTTATGTGTACAAGGAAAATCGAACTAAGCCTGTCTCCCATCATATAGTGTGATTTGGATCGTGTTGTTTGTGCGGTAGAGTTCGCCGTGGCCTTCAATATCTCGATAATTATGTACATGGAATGAATTTGTGGAAGAAAGTGAAAAAAAACAAAAGAAAAAAGAAAAAAAAAAGAGTCTCAATAATCATTCACAAAGGATGAATTCATAAAAAGAGAAACGATCTTTGAAAATCTTCTTTGGGACTAACGGTTACCAGAACTCATTCGATATCTTGATAATTATGCACATATGATAAATTCATAAAAAAGAATAAATAAAAAAAAATCTTTAAAAATCTTCTTTGGAACTGATGAGTACTAGAAGATAAGAGAAGCCTATCAACGAATTAATCCACAACAATCAAACGCCATTTTCCCGGTTAAGACATGAGGGTGATTAGTTTAAGTTTGATCGTCCATCTCTAGGAACGATTAGTGGCAATTCTAAAATTTTTTTGTTACTGGTGTTATTAGTAATTTAAATTTAATAATTTTATAGTATATAATAAGATTCATTGCATATTTTTAATAAATTTTTAAATTAATTTGAACTTTTTAAAAATAACACAAAAATTCAAAAGCAAATAACAAATTAATAGAAGGAGCTGAAATAGCATATGTAATATGCAACAATATCAGAGTTTTATTCTAAAAAATTTAAAAATTTGTTGCCCACTTGCCCAAAAAAAAGTGAAGAACAACCCCTAATATGTACCGTCACAAGCTCTAATTCTTAATTTGCGACAAAATTAGAATTTTTGAGTATGCGACAAAGTTGGTGTCCAGTGGCCCCGGTCAGAAAAACGAAACCCTTATTACCTTTTGTCTTCACAAAGTTGGGTAGCGACGCTGTCATAACGAAAAAAAAAGAGGACGCAAAGTTCAAATTTCAAGAATTTTATTGTCGTTGTCGAACAGCCAAAGAAAACATAGAGAGAGAGAGAGAGAGAAAGAGTTAGTTAGTTCGTGAAATTTAAAAAGGCAAAATGTGATTTGAGATTTGGGTCATTGGGAGGTGTTAAATTCACACTATTTTGTATTTATACACTATTTAACTGCATTAAATAATTATACATTATGCATTAAAATTTATACTGGTAGACATAAATAGTAGCAAAGTGTGTGCATTTAAAACTTTCTTAAAAAATTAATTGGGTTCATTTTTATTTTATAGTGGTAACATATATTTTTTTTAAAAATTATATATAGTAAATTTTTTTTTTCATTCAAGGGTTCACTTGACACCACAACATAAGCTGTGGCATTGCCGGTGGGGACAATCACGTCCACCTGTTTAAGGTGATCAGCTATATCGACCCAGTTTACCTAGAAGAATCCTGCGAGGTCAATGTGTATTAGGTATCTGGAAAGACGCAACGTATAATGCATATGAGACTCGATTTTCTTCTTAATATTATAAATAAAAAGATGTGTTTATTAATTACTTTGGGTTGATTATAAAATTGTTTAATATATGTAGATTATCATATGAGTGGTGGCCAATAAGCCCAATTACTCTCGTTTGAGTTTTGAGTAAATTCGTTGATGTGTGTGCAGACCCATGTATTTTAATTTGGGGATAATTTTAAAACTCAATATTTCACGAGAAATTAATTTTTAATTAATATAAATTTAAAAATTATAATTTTAATATTATTAATACATGTATGTTAGTTAAAACAACATTATTGACCTCATCTTTAGCTTCTCAAAGAAGCTAGCCAAAACCGAAATCCACCCCCCCCTTCCAGCCCGTTTCTGATCTCTCTCTCTCTCTCCAAACTCCATTATTGGAGATTCAAGGTTCTTAGGCTTTCTTTTCACTTTTGATTGCTTTTGGCTTGAATTTTGGTGTCGCCATTGAAGGATAAAATATTCTACTCGACGAGAGCTACACAATCAACCGATAGATTTTCATTTTGTCAATTTCGAGATTTTTGCGAATGGTTAAAGTTTCGAGTTTTTAACTCAAAAAGGTAGGATTCTAAACTACTTTAGTTTAAATGTTTGATTTATGTGATTATATGTATTCTTAGTTGTTTAAAATGCCATGACATGGTATTTATGCTTTTAAATCTAACTTTGTGATGAGAAAGCATGCAATGTGACTTTGTTGGATAAATGGAATTATTTACATGGTTATGAAATTTGATTTTCAAACAAATTTTGGAAACAGGAAGGATTTATGAAAATATTATTAAAAAAATGAATTTTTTTGGTGTTTGGGCTAACCTTGAGTGTTGAGATTTTAATTTCAGATAGTTAAAATTGTAAACATTGTGAAATGCTTGTTGTTTAATCCATGGATTTTGGATTGTACACATGTGGGTGTTGTTGTTTTGTTTAAATGATTTAGTAAATGTACCGGAATAATGTGGTAAATTTTGGCTTATATTGCTCAACGATGAAATTTCAAAAACATGTGTAAGTTAGGTGTTTTGTTCTTTAAGGTTAGCCCTTGTAAATGAAGTGGTTGTCCAAATTGGGTGTTTATTTTTGTGACAAATTATAGAACTTGTGATTATCTAGAGGGTCTTTGCGTGCCCCGGACGTAGGTCAATATGACGAGAATCTATAATTGTCGCCGTATTCTTGTATAGCAACGTCGGTACATAACTAAATCATTTGTGATTGTGGAAGGTTGCTTACAAGGACTTCACTCATTTGATTGCCTCGCTAGAGCAGGTGTTGTTATACATTAAGGGAGATCCTGATCACAAATGGCCGGCCAAATTAAAGAGTCACCCGACAAAGCGATCCAAGAATAAGTACTCTCGTTTTCATAAAGACACGGCCATACCATAAAGGACCGTTATGATATAAAGGAATAGTTAGAGCGAATGATCAGGCGGGGGAAGTTTGATCGATTTGTCATTTGTGAGCAACAAAAGGAAGAAGGTCAAGCCCCAAGGGATGCCCAGCGCTGTCCCGACCAGCAAGGGCGGCGGGAGGACCCTCCTCATCTAGAAATTAGAACCATAGCAAGGGAGTTAGCATGTAGAGGCGAGTCCAAGTCAGCAAGAAAGGCTTATGCCAAGTGTAGACACCCCAATCTGACCAAGGAGAATCTTAGGCACCCGTCTCGAATGCGCTCCTATGACGAAAGTATGAGAATCATGCTCAAAGATACTCCATAGTAAGAAAAAACACGAATATGGCTTAAAACCCAAGGAAAAATCCTAAAAACCTTCAGGCTTTGCTCTCACAGCCGTAACTTTTTTGCAAACCTTAAACCAAGTCATTACCTTCTTTGTCACGATCGTCGCTTGTTTATCTAGGCCGCGACTTTTGAACATCGTAGCTGTCCTTTTCACCATCATAAAGGTAGCGGCCGTCACCGTACAAAAGTAAGAAGGTAGCGGCCATCACTATTAACTCTTTTTAGACAGGTGGCATCATCCCAGAAGGGGTCTGTGTTGCTCTCATTGCCTATAAATAGATGTCGTTTCCATGCAAAAACTTAAGGAAGACATATCTGGAGCTCCAAGCTCTGCCAAAATACTCCCCCACCCGATATTCCCTCATCCATTTCACACTTTTCTAGCCTCGTTCGTGTTCTTGTTTGCCTCGGAGGAGTTCTTGGAGCACATATTGACTTGGAGGTATCCTATCCTCACCCCCAAAGGGCCATTCGAGGTGGATATTCACACGAGGTAACCTTAGGAACCAACGATTTTTCTTAAACCCTGAACTTCTTCCCTCGAGGGTGTCGTGGATAAGATTTTTACTGTTTTATTGCTATTTACCATTTATTTTAATGTAAGCATTGTTCTTTCAATTTTTTTTTATTACTAACAGTGTATTCGTAGCTCTCTATTTCGTGTATTTATGGTTATTCTTATTCTATTTCGACGCTCACAAGCACATTCATCACATCAAAATCTTTATGAGGTTCTTGAACATGACGGCCGCGGCCTTCTCATGTCATGACCGTATGTTTTATTAAACCCACAGTCATGATCATGTACTTTTTATAAGGGTTGATACATTTATATCTTCTTTTCTCACAGCCACAACATCATATTATTACAGCTGTGACATTTTCAAGGCAAAAAATGTGAAAATTCTCTTAAAAACTCTATGTTATTTGTTTATTTCAAGGTTGTATATCTTTTTATGGCTCTGTTTAACATTTTCTCCTTTCTGTACGTCTGTTTATCTTCCTGTTGGGTGGTGAATGACATATTTGGCCTAGACCAAATGGGTCTTGGTCTCCATTCTGTACCCCTTTATATCTGTATGTTTTGAGGTTATGAAAACATAATGGCCGCAACTTTTTCTTCATATATGTTACGGCCGCCATATCCTTTTGTTACGGTCGTGAGGTTTAGAGAGGCCAGAGACATAAAAATATGTTTTAAGCTTTTTGTTGTTCATTTTTGATATCTTGTATATTCTGTTTAGAGTTATTTCTTGTATAGTGGATGAAGGATGGTGGACTTAACCTAGAACCAATAGATTATGGTCTCTGTTCTGTATATCCTATTCATTTGAGTCTGTTTGAAGCCTTGTGCAATATATATACCCTTTCTGTACCCTTAAAAATCATGGCCGCGACTTTTATTTGTCACGGCCGTGAGCTTTTTTATTCTGTCCTTCACGGTGACCTTATAATTGTCACGATCGCATGCTTTGTGACCATTTGTATCATGGCCGTAACATTTGTTACTACGATCGTGAGTTTGCTACACGTTCAGTAGTTTTAAAATAGTGTTTAAATCTTTTCTGCTTATTCTATATAGCTTGTTTATAGTGTGTTAGGGGCAGAAACATTGTTGCATAACCCTTAGATTTTTATTTGTTCGTTTTATCACTTATTTACATGTTTTTCGCTTTTTTTTGTTCAAACGATACGTGTGGCATATCTAGAAATAACAATCAAGTTGTATGATCCTAAGAATCATAGTTAGAATTTTGTTTTATTGCTTGCTTTTGTTTGAATTCTCTTTATTCTCCTGTTTTGTATATGTTACATTTAAAAAGTTTATAACAAGAACCAATATTGACAAAGTAGAGGCCAACCTCACGGTTGGACGAAAATGGTGTTTAACACCTTTTTTTTCATACCTTAGCTCCTGAACTCTCTTTTTCTCTAATTACGTTGCCTTTCTCTTTTTTTTTCTTAGTTTTTCTCCAAAATCAAGTGGCGACTCTATTTTTCTAAAAAGGGTGTTTAGATATCTTGAACTTTCTTATTTTAAAAAGAAAAAAAATATTTTTATAGAAATAATAGATATCTGGTGCATCCCCCGCAAGACCAAAAAACATCCGCAGCTTTTTCTACCGACTCCATTGGAGACTAGTTTTTCAAAAATCATAAGAGGGCTAAACTTGAAATGTTAATAGTTCTTGTTGTAAATTTTTTATCGGTATTCGTATTTGCATTTGCATATTTGTGTGTGCTTGGTTCTCAAACCCCCGATCCGCTTATCCGATTCCCTAGTAAATTTACTATCTCGAGGTTATGTCGGGAAAGCCAATAAGCTTTTTGGCCACTTACTTCCATAGATGTGACAAAAAGAGTTATTGCGTACCATTTGACCATACTTTGCACCATTCCTAGCATTGAGATGTATATTCTTGAGTCTATTCAAAAGGTACATTGAGTGAAAACTTACTAGCCTTTTCATGTGCATATAGTTTCTTAGAACCCTTCCTTTAGGATCAATAAATCTCCTAGAGTTATGTGATTTTCTTTTTATGGATACTTTTTTTTGTATAGTTAGCATCTCGTTTAGGATTAATTTTCGTTCTTCTAATCCATCATCGAGAGTGAGTTATTTTGAGTTTAGACCCGACTAACGAGTCTTGTAATTTACGTGAGCCCTTTCAGTTCAGAGACCCGGGATAATAGCTTCGAGTGAAAGACTCAGATGTGCCGATCAGTCAAGATGATGGCAGGCCCAAAATTGACTATAGCTAATAAGATGATGGCAATTTTGGAATTGCGACGGACTATTGAGGGAGTTAGCACCACTGTAGCCAATCAGGCTAGGATCCAAACTTAGTGTCAGGCTTAGATCCAAGCTTTGCAGACTCAGGTTGCAGACCCTAGTATGGTTCTTTCGAATGGCCTCGAGGATGGTATAGGAGATAATATCTAGGATGATAATGTGGGACCCGAGGGAGCCCAACCAGCAGTTGTACAGCCTATCCGGCCAGGAATCTCAAAAATCCTACCCACAAAGGAATCGATCTTGTCCGATAAGGTTGACAAGTTAGAGAAGATCTTGAGGAAAGACCGAAAAACCGAGGATTATATGTTGGACGTCGAGAGACTCTACTTGTTCCCCGATGCTAAGCTGCTCAAGAAGTTCAAAATGCTTGATATGGAGAAGTTTGATGGGACCAGGGACCCAAGGATCAATCTGAGGATGTACGTAGATGTAGACACCCCAATTTGACCTCGCTTAATCTTAGGTGAATCCGATTATGAAAATAGTTGAAAATATGCTTCAGTACGATCCTCAAGAAATGATCCAAGCTCGGTATTTGAACCCAATGGTCAAAACCTTCAAATCAATGAAATCAGTTTGATCCGCTAACTCTATTATGGCGACTGCCATAGAACGTTTTCGAAGATTCCACCTTTTTGTGGCGATGGCCAACTCCTTGTGGCGACCGCCATAGAACTTTTTGAAAGATTTCACCTTTTTGTGGCGATTGCCAACTCCTTTGTGGCGACCGCCGATAGAACCTCTTGGAAGCTTCCTTTTATATGGTGACCACCATACTCGACGACTACCAACTCCAAAAATCTTGACGTGTCGTAGAATGTGTCAGCATCTCATTGATTGAAAAATTCTATAAATATCATATCCCCTGATACGTTTTCAGAACAGAATGTTAGAGAGAGAAGCTCTGCTGAGTCGCCAAGCAATTCTAATCCCCGACGCCGAAACCCTGCTGTGGCATTGGAATTTTAGGGTTTTGAAAATGTTTAAAAAATAAGAGAATTTAAAGATGTTTGAAAAAAAATTTAACACCTTGAAAGCCAAATTTTAAAAATTCCCTTTTTGTTAAAAATGGAGTCGCAACTCAGTTTTTGAAAAAAAATTAAGAAAAATAAAAATGGCTACTGATATTTAAAACGTTTAACTAGAGAAAGAGGATTCAGGGATTAAGATATGAATCGGGGGAGGTGTTAGACACCTTATTCGCCCAATCATAAGGTTGGCCTCTACTAATTATGATTGGTTCTTAAATAGAATTTCTCAAATACTTGCAAATAAAGAAAATAGAGGCGGAGAGAGAACATCCAAAATCAAATATAAAAAATACATAATATATGTGCATAGCACTCCAAATCAAAACAAATAAAATGATAAAATGATAAATCCTATGGTATGTAATTTCAAACTAAAGGATACGTGGAGCACACCGGCATGCAATTTCATCAAAATAAACTAAATTATCATGATTCAAATGAATGAGTAAAACATGTTAGAAATTGTTAAAATTATATAAAAATAGGTTTACTACAAAAGATAGATTAAGCTATCCTAAACATGCTTTACAGTAAAGAAATTAAAACTTTCATTAACATTAACATGATAAATTAGTAAAAAAAATGTAAAATAAAATATACATAAAAAAAAGAATCCAAGAAGAAAGTTTATAAAAGAACTTATGCTAAGATGAAAAAGGTTAGAAAATACTTATTAATAAAATAATAATCTAGCTACTCACTTTTTTCATTCTTTTAAAAGAGATATATGAAAATGAAAAAAAAAAAGACTAGAAAGAAAAATTACACCTAAAGAATTAAAGTTAGATTAAAAGACTTTTCATTTTATGATATTTTTTGGGATTAATGAAAATGAAAGAAAAAGAAAGATAAAATAAATTTATAAGAAAATAAAGGAAATGGAGTTTTAAATAAAATACTAACATTAAATGAAAAGTAATACCAATAAAAAATAATTAAATTAACACTAAAAGAGAAGGAAGAGGAAATAAAGTAATATAAAGAAATCTAAAGCTAATAATGAAAAGAAAATAAAAATGTTAGAAAAAGAAATTACACTAATGTTAAAGGAAAAAAAAATAAAAGATAAAAGTTAATAAAGAAGTATTAAACTAATATTATAAGAAAAGAAAAAAAATTTAAAAAAAAATTGCTTTGAAAGGAAATTAAAACTACTAATAAGAGGGAGAAAATAATTGGAGTAAAAAAAAACTAGAAAATGAATTTTACACTACTATTGAAAGAAAAGAAAAAGAAATGAACAATAAAAGCTAGAAAAAGAATATTATGTTAAGACGAAAATGAAATGAAGTATTAAATTAATGTTACGAGAAAAGAAAAAAAATTAAAATGCTAGAGTTGAATGGGTATAATATTGACAATTACAACTATTTTTATGTAAGTGTTTTAAATTATAATAATATCGACATTGTTTAGTCGTATTGTTAAATTATGTTAACACTAATTTGATGAATAAATTAAAAAAAAAACAATGTGCTTAGTGTGGATGTGTGAACTAAGCAATTAATTAAAAATACTAAACTAAATGAAGTGAATTAAATAAGACACAAGGTTAACTATACGAATGAAAGAAATGCACGAACTAAATTGAGCTAGAAAGATCAGAGGTCCAAACAAGGTACCTGAATTGCTTAGGAATCCTCAAGTTGGGGAAATGTGGTTCAATGGTCCAATCCTCGGGTGGTAATCCAAGCAAGGCTTTCAATGTAAGTGTCGGAGGTTCAAATCTCGGTATTTCGACAGGGCTTCGGTGTCGAGGCTCGGAATTGCTCGGCAACTCGACAGAGCTTCTCTCACCAAACCTCTCACTAACTTTCTATCCTTGAAAACGTACCAGAGATACGGTATTTATAGAGTTTATCAACCAATGAAATGCTGCCACGTTTTGGGACACGTCAGGCCATTTTGAGTTGGCGGTTGCTAGGTTGGACGTGGCGGTCGCCATGTTGAAAGAAGGTTTCAAAGGGTTCTATTGGCGGTTGCCACAATGCAAGTTGGCGGTCGCTACTTTTGGCTAGGGTTTATAAGAGGTTGTATTGACGGTCGCCACAATGAACATGGCGGTCGCCACTTTGGGAATGACTTGCACAACAAGTTATCGATGGTTCAACATAATTTTATTGGTTTGAAGGTTCTTGATTCAAATACCGAGCTTGGATTACTTCTCGAAGATCGAACTGAAACACCATTCTACCTGTTTTTATCATCGGATTCACCTAAGATTATGCGGAGTTAAATTGGGGTGTCTACAATTGCCCCTCTTTGATATAACTTACATAGTAACGCATGATACAAGTTATATAAAAGATTCAGAGACAACAGTCATTTGATCGAGCCGTCAATCTTAGGCCACAAGCACACAAGCATACATACAATGTTGGTCATACTCGAATTTCTATCGTGCTGCCTGCGTACCCTTTTGCTAGGGAACAGACCAAAACATAGTTCCTAAGACAAAATACAACAATGCAAGATAAGAAATATGATGCAAATGCTAACATGAACAGATGCTAACATGATGCAGATGCTGGTGTGATCAAACAAATCCTAAATATTAAATCGAAATCTAAAGGAAGCACAAATAAGAAAGTCAAAGATCGAGTTAAGATCTAAGAAATCGGCTTGGGATAAAATAATTAAAAGGATCGAGTTAAGATTCAATAAATTATCATAACCGGAAAAACAACAAGGAATTGAAAGGTCGAGTTAAGACTCAAGAATTCGGAATAATAGTGAGGTAAAAATAATCAAAAGCCAAGTTATGGCTTAAAACTATTCATACTCGGAAGAAAAATTATGAATTAATAGGTCGAGTTAAGACTTAAAAAATTTAGAACGAGACGCGTGATAAAAATAATTAAAAGCCAAATTACAATTTAAAATTAAATTTATTGAGAAAAAAATCACGAATTAATAGATCGAGTTAAAATCTAAAAATTCTGGACGAGGCGCGAGATAAAAATAATTAAAAGCCAAATTATGGCTTAAAATTAGATATATCGAGAAGAAAATTACGAATTAATAGATCGAGTTAAAACCTAAAAATTCTGGAGGAGACATGAGATAAAAATAATTAAAAGCCAAGTTACAGCTTAAAATTAGATTTATCGGGAAGAAAATCACGAATTAATAGGTCGAGTTAATATCTAAAAATTTTAAACGAGACACGAGATAAAAATAATTAAAAGTCAAATTATGGCTTAAAATTAAATTTATCGGATGGAGAAAACCACGAATTAATAAGTCGAGTTAGCACTTAAAAATTCGGAATAAGGCGCGAGATAAGAATAATTAAAAGTCAAGTTACGACTTAAAATTAAATTTATCGGAATGAGAGAAAATACCTCAAAAAGAAGGGTTTAGAATACACAAAACTATTTTTGGAATTATTTCTAAACAAACAAGATTTTCGTAAAATTGTTTTTCGAAGAACTCATACATAAAATAAGAAAAATTATTTTATTTAATTTATTTATTTATATATTTAGTTTTTCAGTTTTTAAATGCACACTAAAATAAAATAACACGCTAAAATGACACCAACAATAATAAAAAAATAGAATAAACATATAAAACAATCATATAAAAACCCTAAAACAATCCAAAAAACCCTAAAATCGTGACATGACCATTGACAGACGCCGTTTCCCCTTTGACATGGCAGTCGCCATGATCAGAACCCCTCGAATGTGGCAGTCGCTGGATAAAAGCCCTTACAACATGGTTGTCGCCAAGAAACTCTTAACAAACCCGGCGGTCGCTATAATGGAAGGTGGCGAGCACCACATCCAATCGTGCATATAGTCCCCTAAGGCGCACGGGATGGTTTCATTTTCTCATATGCACTCTCTCTCTAGCCCTTGTTCTCTCTCAAAAACTCTCTCAACTTTCTCCTTGCTCCTCACTTCTTTTAGTTTTTTCGAGCCTTTAGCTTTCACTTTCACACAATGTTTACCCTATTATTTGTGATCCCATTTATTTTCATGGCGGGTTCGGGCCAGGATGATGACTTAGGGACACGACAGGGGCCTTTCGCTACTGCGAGCTCTTCTATGGGGACTCTTGGAGGCACGACTTCCAGTCTTCCTGCTGGTGGTGTCACCTCCACGTAGCCTTCTGCTGCGATGGACGCTCTTGTACTCGAAAGGGAGTATGCTTCCCACCGGGTTGAGGAGGAGACGCGAGCAGTTGCCGAGGCACAGGCAGCTGCAGATGCTGCTGCTAAGGCGGCGATGGCCGACTTTTTGGACTTCGATGCCGGGGAGGGTCATATAGCACCCTTTGACCCGCATACTTATGCTCCACTACCTTATTGCGTAGTTCCACGCGGGATGAGACGATACGAGCCTCCCACTTATGGGGTTGCTGCTGGCGTTCTTCTGCAGGAGCCCGACCACCATATTTCTCACCGACGACCTTCGGTATGTACCCTATCTTTACTATTTTTAACACCAAAGCATGATTTATCAAATGTAGACGTATGGCTAAGAACCCCCAGATGATATGAAAATGTGTTTTGATATGATGATGAATGATGATGGATGATGCTCTATTTTGATGATGATGTGATTGATGATTGAGATTTGAACTTAGCTTATGTATCTTGGCTAAGGAGACTTAAAACAGTAGGGACACAAGGTTTTGAACAAACAATAAAGAGACAATTATTTTAGCAAAAAACACAAAATAAAAGACTTGAAAAATTTTTATTTTTAGGAAAAAACACAAAACTAGGGAGGTTTTTTTTTTTGGAGGGGGGGATGAAAGCTAAAAGAAAATTTTTTATCAAAAATTTTAAAACAATTGGGGACAATTTTGTCAAAATTTTTTAAAAATTTTAGGGCAAAATTTTTCAAAAATCACAAACTTTAGAAATCTAAAGGGTATTTTTCGAAAATCAAAAAAAAATTTCAAAAGTCTCAAAAAATTTAGCAAATTTTTTAGCAAATTCTATAAATTTTTAGAAAATCTTAAAATTTTGAGAAAATTTTTAAGACAATCTTGGAAATTTGGGAAAAATTTTTAGAAAATTTTAGAAAATCCTAAAAATTTGAGAAAATTTTTAAGAAAATCCTAAATTTTTTCAAAAATTCCTAGAATTTTTAAAAAAAATTTAAAAATTCTAGAAATTTTAAGAAAATTCTTAGAAGATTGGAGCAAATTTTTAAAAATTCATAAAAAAATTAATCCTAAAAGATTGGGATAAAAGAGGCAAAACACAAATAGTAAAGGGAAGAAATTTCTTTGTTATTATTATTATTATTTTATTTATTATTATTATTTTATTTATATATTTTATAGATTGATTAACACAAAAAGATAGAGATTTTCCTGGCGTACTAGGGTTTGGAATTTCTAATTTTTTACTAAGACGTGCAAAAATTAAAGGATCGTCACTTATACACGAACCTATGGTTAAGAAGGTGTGCCTGGCGCACCAGGGCTTAGAGTGCCTAGTTTTCTAGGACTTGAGAGAACCGAAGGGTCGTCACTTACACACGAACATAGGGTTAGGGTGCCTAGTTTTCTAGGGCTTGAAAGAACCGAAAAGTCGTCACTTACACACGAACCTAGAGTTAGGATGCCTAATTTTCTAGGGCTTGAAAGAACTTAAGGGTCGTCACTTACACACGAACCTAGAGTTATGGCGCCACTTACACACGAACCTAGAGTTATGGTGCCTAGTTTTCTAGGGCTTGAAAGAACTGAAGGGTCGTCACTTACACACCAACTTAGGGTTAGGGCGTCACTTACACCCGAACCTAGGGTTAGGGCGTCACTTACACACGAACCTAGGGTTAGGGCGCCTAGTTTTTTAGGGCTTGAAAGAACTGAAGGGTCGTCACTTACACACGAACCTAGGGTTAGGGGTACCTAGTTGTCTAGGGGCTTGAAAGAATCGAAGGGTCATCACTTACACACGAACCTAGTGTTATGGTGCCTAGTTTTCTAGGGCTTGAAAGAATCGAAGGGTCATCACTTACACACGAACATAGGGTTAGGGTGCCTAGTTTTCTAGGGTTTAAAAGGATCGAAGGGTCGTCACTTACATAAACCTAGGGTTTTTTTATTATTTTTGGTTATCTGCTACATATTTCTTGTGCTTGATTTGCTCTTTATGTACCCTCTGTTTGTTTTCTCTTTTTAGGCTGGTCACTATGTCAGAGGCTTCGAGGGATCTGCCTCCGAAGAGGTGTTAGAGTGGTATGATGCCCTCCCTGCCCCAAGCCGAGCTTATATTGATACCTTCAATTTTGCTCGCTTCATACCCTTGTTGTGTAGGACGAGCAACGACCGGGTATGGTTGACAGCTCTGACGAAGCGGTGATGGGATACCACCAACACTTTCTATTTTACCACATTCGAGGCTACTCTGACGCCTCTAGATTTTGCGCTGATCACCGGAATTCGGGTTGGAGGAGCTCCTATTCCGTTCGACCCTACCATCGTTCATTCTTCTGATGCACTGACGTACTTTCTTGGAGCTATTCCCGCTCAGATCAATCGTGACAAGGTTCGCTATACCTGACTTTTTGAGTGGTTTAGACATTTCCAGTGCACCGATCCCCGCCACTACGAGTGGATCACTTGAGGCTTCTTAATGTATAAGTTCGGTACCTCCTTGTTTTCGAACAAGGATAACACCGTCAATTTGCATTACTTGGGCGACCTGGCTCGTCTTAATCGGGTTGCATCTTTCGACTGGGGAGGAGCCGCTCTTGCTACACTCTATGGCTTCATGCGTGTTGGCCAAGCAAGGTTTTAATAATCTTTTTTGATGATAACAAACTTATATATCTAAATTGTGCAAATTGAGATTAATTTCAGGACATACATGATTAGCACAATTCAAGATACAAAGTGAAAGCCATGACGCTTAAGTTCAAATCAAGATCTTTGGAGACAAATTTTTGTGGAATCAAGACATTGAAAGATTGAAGAATGAAGAACAAGTTGTAATTCTTTTCGGATCCTTTTGTACATTCATTTTCTCTTGAAATTTTGCTTTGAAACTCATAGGAATTCTAAAAAGTCATAAAATAATTTTTCTAAATTAAACTGTGATCAAAACTTTTTTGGAAACATTGAATTTTGGTTTTTCACATGTCCAGTCGACTGAGGTTCTATGGCCAGTCGACCGAATAGGCTACCAAAAATAGATTTTTAGATTTGCATAAGTTCAGTCGACCGAAACTTGGTTCAGTCGACCGAACATGTTTAAATTTTGAAAAATTCTGAAAACGGCTAGTTTGACATTTCTATATTGATCCCAACGGCTAGTTAGAAATTGGAGCCGATAAATAGAGGATTTGAGTCATTGTTTTACTCACTCAATTCCTCTCATTCATTCAATTACATACTACTCTTTAGCACTTCAATTCTATAGCTTTTTCATACATACTTTTGAGAGAAATTTCATACTACATTCTCATTGAGCTTCATTGTTTTTATCTGGGAAGTGAGTTAGAGTTTCATTGTTGTATTTTTTCATTTAAGGAGCATTCTTTGTATACCCTTATCATTCTTGTTTCATACTTGTGATTGAGAAATGCGATTATCAAAAATAGGCTAATCCGCCTACAAGAATTGTGTCAATTTGAGAATGGTACATTCTCAAGTAGAGGCTAGTCTGCCTAGACTAAGGAGAGAGGCTCCTCCGCCTATTGAAGGAGAGGTAGTGAAATCCTCATAACAGTTGGCTTGAGGCAAGGACGTAGGCCGTTGCGCCGAACCTTGTAAAAATCGTGGTGTTACTTTCTTCTTGCTTATTAT
>JAOTRH010082227.1:0-17104 GCA_034768845.1 Heliamphora exappendiculata
GGCTGCAGGATTAAATTTTTAGGGTTAATAGTGTATTCGAATTATTAGTATTTGCGGTTGTACTCATGCGTGGGCTGTGAATTATGAAATGTTGAGAATTTTAGTTTTATCTTTTTTAAATTTTAAAAGAGAAATTTTGAGGTTTTTGGGTAAATAGAAATGTCATAAAAGCCTTTACAAAGAAGTTTTTTTATTTTATTTATTATAATAGTATAATAGATAAATGGGATTGATAGTGGAATTTATTTTGTATTGAAGAGTGTTTGATTCAAAGTAGGATAATTTATAGATAAATAGTTTTTTGTTTTTGTTATTATTTGTATGGGATTAAATATATTAATGTGCATATATAGTAATAAATAACTTGATGGGATAAAATGGATAAAAAAATGAAATTGCTCCTACTATTACATCACAACTCGATCTTGGCCGTTTGATTAAAATTGCTTATGATCTTTATGAACACATCTTATGTAATGAATGAAATTTTGACAGTGGCAATCCATTATTTGAAATATAATTTATGCACATTAAATAAAAAAAATAATTTAGTGTACGAAATCTTAGTATATGCGGGTCCAGAGAGAGTGACGGACTAAAATAGGTTTATAATACGCAATTTTATTTTGTATTTGTAAGAGACTGTTTTTACGTCTCGAATTCTAAATTTTCAAGTCACACGGAAATAATTTTATCATTGTACCAAGACTTTTCTTTAATTTATGCATATTAAATATATTTTAATTTTTTTGTAAAAAAAATTAGAAATTCTTAATTTGATTAGTAATGTGTTTTATTTCTTTAATTACTTGGAATAAACAATTAACATATTCAACGTATAAAAAAAGGATGAAATATAAAATTTTAACATATTTTAAATGTATCGTATTTTATATTTATAAAAATGGAGGTATCAAAATATCAGTAGTAACATGTTTTTGTTATGTTGGTGTTGGGTCGCATTTCCTCCAGCGCACTTTTTGGCAGCTTCGTTTTCCTTGGATCACTATCTGCAACGTGAATTATGTCTTCTGTGATGGCAAATTATTAGTTAATTCCGAAGTGTCATGTGGTGTTTAAAATAAATAAATAATTATAACTTATATTATTATATGAGTTAATATGTACCGTTTAATAAAAGTAAATTATTATATTCTTATTTTAAAATTTATTACCATGATATTTTGTAGGAATACCACTTGAAATTATTTACAACATAAGACTCCCCGAATAATTACCCAGTGCATAAAAATGTTAGGACAAAATTTTAAAAAACTCTATTTTTTGGAATAAAGTAATATAAAATTTAAGACAATATATATATATATATAAATAATATAAAAATAAAAAGATGTTGCCCGTGAAATTGAGAGGCGTATTGGCACCATTCTAAAGTTAGTATTTCTCACCACGTGATGGTTCAAACGGAGTGTATCTGTTTTAAAATAAAATTTAAGTGCTCACAAACTTTTTTCATCTAGTTTCCACGTCTATTACGAAGATTTAAACGAGTCACGAACTGAATTACCTACAAAATATAATAAAATATATATATATATATAAAAACAAAATAAATGATTTCTTATTTATCTTTTAATCCAAACATTTTTAAAGTATTTTTTCTCGACACAAAGTAAGCCCTTTTATAGGGTCTTAGAAAAAGACAATTAATTCACCACAATTAAACATATTTAATTTGTAATGAAAGTATAATTTACTCACATAGTCTTTATTGTATTGGATAATAATATAATTATATTATATAATAAAAATAATCTCTCATTTAAGAGCACAAATAAAATCTCTAATAAATTTGAAATATAATGACAATTTTATTACTCATAAAACATTTAACTCATGGCCATTTCACATTATGTCCCTACGATTTTTTTGTGTGTAACTCTTCGGTAGTGATATAATTATATATTTATTTTATTTATTATTTATTAAAAATTCTCCAACATTAACATTGCATGTTTCATAACATACGTATGTGTCACTACAGATAATAGGGGTGTGCAAAACAACCCGTTTTAACTCAAACCTAACTCATTTCACGTAGGTTATGCGAGTAAGTGAGTTGAGTTGGATGGGTTGAGTGAAAAATAAAGAAAATTGATTGATTGTGAATTTATATTTTTTAACCCGCAATCGACTCAATTCGTCTATGGTATATATTAACTATCACATTTTTACATACGATGAATCTCCATCTCATACACATATTTATATTTATATTTTTTTAATAATTTATAAAGAATAAATTAAAATATTTATGATTTTAATCACTACTTAATGTATTGTGAATATTTTTTCAATAAATATTCAATGTAAATGTTATTCTTAGATATATTTAATTATGTTATTATTATATTATTGCTCAATGATTGCTTATATTTTAGTTAGTTTTTTGTTTGACTTGCTAAATGTGATGTTTTTAAAAAAATTGTAATAATTTTTTATTTTTTAAAAACTAAGTTAAGGAAATAATTTTAAAGTTTAATAACTTTTTAATTTGCTAAACTGCCTAAACCGCGGATTAAAATTCTAAAAAAAATTATTTAACTCGTTGATTTTAATAATTAGTGAGTTGACGATGAGTTGAAAAAATAGTCATACGCTAAGAGTATATTGGTTGAAAATTCTTCCTCCATCAATTTCAACATAACAGAAAAATATTGTAACATTGATTCCATTTATTTCATTTATTGACATAACATTACCATATATTCATGCGTTGTTTTTTTTTCTTTGAAAGCATATATTCTTGCATTGTTATATGCACATTATATCTATTATTGTAATTCTTCTGGAGCAAAGTTTTCTTTCTTTTTTATTTTTTAATTAAAAAAAAAGGTACTAGAGGTACAGGCTGGTATTTTAGGGTTTTTTAATGACATTTTTTTTCCCATATTGTTATCAAAGTTTTTACTTTATCAAATTGTTTTTAACTAGAGAAGTATAAAACGTAAACTAAAACATTGTTTAAGTTAAAAAAAAAAGTTCAATAAAAATAAAAAGTCAAATTCCATTCAAAGATCAACTTAATTTTAATTTTTTTGGTTAGTTTCTGGATGGGCTCTTTTTGATTTTCTTAACACTAGGATTTTAAAATGTAAAAATAAAATCATGTCAAGTTAATAAAATGTTCGTTAAAACTATTAAAAACTAAAAAACTAAAAAACATTTAGTAAGATGTTGAAAAGCTAGTTACTATCAGGAAAATGGTGCATGTTGTGTTTTTTTCTTCTTTTTTTTTTTTTCTTTTTTTCTTTTTTTGCGCCTAGATTAGCAAGGTGATCATCACATTAATTGGCTCCTTTATAGGTGTGTTGGATAGTTGATGAGGTTCTTCTTAAAAGGAATTTAGCATCTTCTACAATGGTTTGGTGTTGAGAATTTGATAGAGCTCATTCCTTTAAAAGATTAAAAGATTAACAGGTTAGAGAGAATTGATTCAATTTCCACGTTTTTCCATTCTTTTTTCATGCATGATGGTGATTCCTCTGTAAATCGCTCATAACTCAACTTCAATGCTTGATTATGCATCTATTCTCCCAAAAAATGTCATCACCCACTTTCTAACTTTGTCTCTAAACCTGCAATTCCACTGATCTCTCTTTTACATCCATTTGTATTTAGATTTAAAGAATATGCAAGAGAACACATCCAATGAGTAAAAACAGAGGCCTTATATACAACAGATAAAAGGGGATTGAAAGGCTTCATAAATTTCAAATAAATAAGTTTTAATTCTTCACGGACTTTTATCCATATTAATATCAATATCAATATTTTGTAAGATATGCATAGGAAAAATTAAAATAATCAGACATGCAGAACATATTTGTATTCAAAAAATGAATGATAAGTGACATGGATATATCTACAATGGGAATGATTAACCACAATAAAATATAAACAATAGTGTTATGGTGATCATATTTTGGTAACTATATTTAAGTACCATGTGATATGACATCTTATGCGTGATGGTTAAAAATAAATGATAAGTCCATAACATGACATAAGTACCATACATAAAATGGCACATCACATAGTATACAAATGTGGTCACCAAAACATGATCACCATAGCATTACTCATAAATAAATGGCCGAGCCGAGTAATTGAGCCGAGCATTCCATGCGTCGCTGAGCGAATCGAGCGAAGTATAGCATGAATGTGTGGCCGAGTAATCGAGCATGCCAACTTGGTGTCAAAAATCACGCATATAATTATCTAGATTGGCTAAAATCATGGATAGTTATCCTAAATATTCGTCTCATTTACTTTTATATAAAGAGATCATCTAGAAGGGATTAATGATCGATTTTTATATTTATATTCTTTTTATAATTACATATTTTGATATAGTTGTATTCTAACTTAAGCATCATAAAGCCGTTGCTCGGCACCACCTAATGCTTCTAACCACCTTATTTGCAGGTATTCGACAGTCGAAAATGATGAGCCACCACAAAATTATGAGTAGAGCTATCCATTTTTATTTGCTTGGTGCAGAAGATTGCATCAACAATAACTACAACTTTGAACCAAAAAAATAGTGTATTAAATGTGATTCAATTGTGTAATTATTAATATTGACCAATCTTATTTTTTGATTATTGATCAACTCAAAAAATATTAGAAAATAAAAATTTCGAATCATAAAAATGTCTAGCTTCCAAAGAACACAACTTCCTGTGCCTTAAAAAAATTAAATTAGGGTTTCAGACCAAGTTTCCAAACGGAAAATGCAATGATTTCATGGACAATCACCACTTTTGAAACACTAGCTTAATTTAAATAATAATTTGGGATTAAAAGGGGGTAGTCAGATTATTTTTGTTTTTATTTTTGATTTTGTAGAGAATATATGGATGGCCGTCTTATTATTGTCACAAGCATTTTCATAGGCATTTTTACCGAATCTTAGTCTTGATGAGAGATTTTTTTTTTAAAATGTTTTTTATCAAAAAAAAATTCTAACTAAAAAATAAGTAAAAAGGTTAGACTTAATGGATTATTTTGGCTTTTTTTAAGAATTTTATTTTATCTTTTGATTAGATATTTTTTCTTTTATTTTTTAGTCCGCCTTGGTGAGAAAATTTAAAAATTTAAAAATAATTAAAAGAAATAAAATTCATTAAAAATTAAAATATAAAATAAGATAATAAACTATTATCTAAAATGGGTCCTTAAACTCTCGTTTCAGCAGCCGAGTTTAGACGTGACTTGTGCCTAATTTTGGCTAGTTTTTTATCTACTTATTTTGTTTTATTTATTTTTAATAAATTTCTTATTATTTAAAATCTGTCTTTAAACTCTCATTTGAGTAGATGAATTTAGAAGTGACCTTGCTTGATTTGGATTAGTTAATGTTGTTTTTAGTAACAAAGTTTATTATTTTGTTAAACTTTTATACTAATTTAATTTAATTGCTTTCATTCAGAGCGAGTCATAAAAATAAATTTCTTTACTTAAAATACAAAACAAGAATACGTTAAAAACAAATGACAACTATAATTTTTTATTTAGTTTTTTTTTTATTCTTATTTATTTTTATTTTAATTAATTTTTTAATTTATCTCATAAGAAATAAGCCAAATTTCAAATTAAAATTTGGGATAGAGCCCTATTTGGGTTAAATGAGAAATTTATCTTATTTTTCTTTTCTAAATTTTTTTTCATTTTTTGGCTTTGTTTTTTTTATTTTTTTTTATTTTTTTGAATCTTCTTGATTAGATGAATCCTAAAAGTGAAATTTTTTCATCAAAAGATAAAAAGGTCTACTAAAAAAAAATAAGTAATATAAAATTTGTCTTATTAATTTATTTTGATTTATTTTTTATCTTTTTAAAATTTTGATTTATATTTTAATTA
Source organism: Heliamphora exappendiculata (assembly GCA_034768845.1). Taxonomy (NCBI): domain Eukaryota; kingdom Viridiplantae; phylum Streptophyta; class Magnoliopsida; order Ericales; family Sarraceniaceae; genus Heliamphora; species Heliamphora exappendiculata. The sequence goes on from JAOTRH010082227.1 coordinate 5,887, forward strand.
AAAAAATTATTTTTTAACTCTTTTAAATAAGAGGAGCTAAAAAGTATAATAATTTAATTAAATAATAAAAAATATTTATTAAAAATAAAATTAAATAAATAAATAAACAATTATTTCAAAGATAGCCAAATGAATTGATAAGTTGATTGTTGGAAAAAGCAGTACCCAGCTAAGGAACGAACTACGAACTATTCTTGAAATTAAGGGAGATAGGAACCCATAGGTTAGTTAAGATGTCCAATGAATTTCTCACTTGAAATAGACAGGCCCTGATCTGGAGTAATTATTGGATAATCTGATATTGTTTATAATTTTTTTTTATTTAATGAGGTAGAAAAAAAAAATTATTTTGAATAGGATAGTATAATTTTACTTTTGTTAGGTAAATAAGACATAAAAATAACTTATTTAATATATATAAAATATTTTTATTTGTTAAAAATATTACGTGTTATTATTGTCTATTGATACTTTGAGAGTACATTACAGTTTTCCTTGGCCCCATTAACTTTATATTTGGTGTAATAGCATGATGACTTATTTTAACGATCGGAATGAAATGATGTTGATTTATTTTTAGAATAATTTAATTGTATGAATTTTAATATGAATTATTTAAATGTTTAATATAAATAATTTATTTAATAAATATTAGATGAGTAACAATTCAACTGGGCGTCCCACCCTATTTCTCCTCCAATGAAAGAAACGGTCGTTCGAGAAAAAGGTATTTATATCTTTTACAAAAAAATTTAAATAAAATTTATTTTTTTCACTAACATGAGAGGCCAATAATATTTTAAAAAGTGAAAGGAGTATTTATGTTTTTATCAGAAACCTCAAGGAGTATAAGTGTAATTTAACTATAAATTAAATATGACTTATGATTTATTTTGATTTATTAGTTCTTCTCTATAAAATTAAATATTAAAATATATGAACGATCTTAAGAAACAAATAGTAAAAGTACCTCAGGTACGAATTATCCCTAATAAATAAATAAATTAGTATTCGAAATCAAACTCGAGTATTCTTCGTGGTTTGAGGTATAAGAAGTACTACCGAGATAAAACAAAGGCTTCATTTGACAAATAGTTTAAAATTCAATTTATTATGTTTTGGCTTAAAGTTAAAAAAGTTAAAAAATTCGTTTAGAAATTCAAAAACTTTTAGTCTTTTAATCTTTATTGTTAATATAGTTGGCTATTTTCGATCTTTGACAAAATCGTCGAAATCTGTACCCTTTGTTTTATTTTGTTTATGGTCTGGGGGGATTTGTCTAGTGTCTTTGCTCTCCTCATCGTCATACTTCACACAGATAGACTTGCTAGATTTCATTCGGCATCCCCAAAAGATATATGGCCTCACTTGTGCACTTCACATTGCATGTATAGAGTGTTTCTTACCTAAAACCTTTTTGAAAATGCATGCATGCATATTAGGGGTTGCATGGGGCTTGAGCCCCTTGGCACTCGCAAAGCACTTGAGCACCCCTCAATGCTCACTCGACGGTCGTTAAGCGCTTGAGAACCTCTTTTTCAGAGAGTAGCGCTCGCTCACCGCTCGTTGAGCGCTTGAACACCCATTTAGCCACATTTTCAAGTGTTGAGTGCTCTTAGGGTGCTCACTAGGCACTTGAGCGCCCTTGATGCCCATGTTTTCCAAAGAGTAGCGCTCGCAAGGTGTTCTCTATGCGCTTAAGCACTTCATTAGAGCGCTTAAAGGCGCTTGAGCCCTTTTTTACGATGAGTCAATGCGCTCACAGAGTGCTCGTTTGGCGCTTGGGCGCCAATGCGCACTCGCAGAGCGCTCAATAGGCGCTTGAGCGCCCAGCCTCAGTTCATCTACCAATCATGTTTGAGCCCTCTTTGATAAATAAACTATAACAGTTTCATCAATTAGGTTTAAAAGGTGTTTTTTGAACATTTAAGGATGCTTTCATCTCTCTCTAAGTGCATAGCATTTACTCTTTCATTTTTACTTAATTTTGTAACAACTTAGGTGTAATTAAGTGCATTCAAGAGTGTTTTAAACACATTAGGTTGTGTATTCTTCATAAAATTATATTTTTTATATACATTCGCCTTATCATCATTCACACACTTGGCCGGGTTAACTCGTAGCCGTCATCAAACGGAGATCGAGTTATTGAGCTCGTAGGTGTTATGGAATCGAGAAGGTGCTCAGGGAGCTAAGTCAAGAAGTGGAGTTAGGTCCACATTGAGGTAATAGTTGTAATTCCTTTCTCGTTGTGTTTCTTGTACTCTTGTTGATTCATAGTAGACTATTGTATGTTGGTGCTGTGATTTTTATCCCGGGAGTATACCCTAGGATTTTCACGTTAAATCTCTTATGTATTTGGTTTATATCTTTGTCATTAAAAGAATCAAAACTTTTATTAAAAAATAAAATTAATTTTTATTGGTCTATTCACACATCTAGGCTCAATCCTTCGACTTTTAGCTTTTTCAATTGGTATCAGAGTAAGGTTGTCTCATAATTGGCTTAATCGTCGGAGTTAAATCCTTTTGTAGCCATGACTTTGGAGTTAAATCCTCCACCATTAGGTTTTCTTATTTTGATGGCAACAATTACCCCTATTGGAAGTCTAACATGAAAGCTTTCCTAAATTCTATTGGAATTAGAATTTGGAGAACCATTCTCTACGGATGCGAAATCCCTACTATTGAAGATGCCATTGCCAAAGTTGTTAGGTTGAAAATCGACACCGAGTGAACCCAAGTTGACAATGAGTGTTCTGATTTTAATTACAAGACTTTAGGTGCTATTCACAACGCCCTTAGTCTTAGTGAGTTTAGTCGTATTTCATAGTGTGACACAACTAAAGAGGCGTGGGACATTTTACAAGTCACGTATGAGGGCACTCAAACCGTGAAGACCTCCAAACTTCAAATGTTGACCACTAGGTTTGAAGAGTTGCGTATGACCGACCATGAGACCTTTGACCAATTCTACGAAAAACTTAATGAGATTGTAAATTTCTTTTTCAATCTAGGAGAGCCTCTCTCATCTTCCAAGGTTATCTATAAAATTCTTAGATCCCTACCGGAGAAGTTTAGGCCTAAAGCTACCGCAAAAGAGAAGAGTCATGACATTGACTTTTTGAAGGTTGAAGAACCGGTAGGCAAACTCCAAACTTATGAAATCAACCACTTGTTTTCTAAGAAAACCTTGTCTAGCTCTAACAAAGGCATAGCCTTGAAATTCTCCTATGTGGACACCCCTGAGAGTAATTATGAATAATAGAATTTTGACGAAAAAGAGTTGGCAATGATTGCTAAAATTTTTTAGAAGTTTGTTAGATTCAAAAAGGGAAACAGTTCCAACCCATCCTCCCCCAAGTTGTCTTTTTCCAACAAGAAGTCCACTCCAAGTGGTAGTGACAAACGGAGTCTCTCCTTTAGTTTTAAAAAATCTCAAGGGATCCACTATCATGAATGCCATAGGTTTGGTAACATTCAACCCGAGTGTGCCAACACATGCAAAAAGAATGAAAAAAGAGTTTTATCGTCACTTGGGATGATGAGAGTGAGGATGAAGAAACGAATGAGTGTGAATCCGAGAATAAGGCCGATAAATCCAGCTTTGCCGTGTTAGTGGCCACCATAGGACCTTTTGACTACTCTAATTCGCCCATCGATAGTAACTCCTCCCATGTAAGTTGTGCTCAAGGTGAATTCCTAGCCACCAAGTCCCTAGATGAGTCTAGCAAAAAGGATGAGGGTAATGATAATGATGAGATTAAATCCATCTATGAAGCTTATGATAAACTTGTCAAATAGTATCTTAAACTCAAGAAAGAGAAACTAAAAATTAAGGTGAAGTTTAGAACTCTAGAAAATGAAATGAACTTTCTAAAGTGTAAGGGTGTTAGGAATAGCTCTTGATCGTTCCAAAATAAATTGAAAACTCAAAAAAAAAAAACCCCTTTTCTCTAAATTAGTTTTAGAAAATAGAATGACAAACATTAGAATATTCACGTCTGTATTCTTCAAAGCAGCATTGGTTTATATAGGCCTAAAGGATGCTTTACAAAAGCAATTACCCTTCCAACAGATACATTGCAATTATTTGTATTTACAATAGAAATTAAGTATTCAACGCCTCTCTTTACAAAATATTGACCAAACCATTAGTAATATCACCAATGGACCATTACTAGCTTCTTAATGCTAAATTTTCCTTACCGTTTTTTTTTTCTTTTATTTTCTTTAAAGCAACATTCACTAACAAATTTAATAAAATTGATTTTTCTGATTATTTGTATTTTAAAATATTAAATAATTTTATAAAATTCAACAATCGCGTGGCTGAGGTTCTTCCACTCGTTGGAGTTTGAATAGTAGCCTTTTAGCGAATCTAGAGCAGCCTATAAGCGTGTGCAAGATATAGAATCTCGGGACCTCTACACATATTCAGAGTTTTTACTTCTCTATCCACAATACTACGGAGCTCCAGATGAAAATTAGGATTGGCTCTGATACTATTTGTAACGATCCAAGTGAACTATTGACCTAATAACTTGAATAAAGAAATTAACAACGCGGTCCAAAATACTTAAACCCAAGTTATTAGTAGTAGTCAACAATATTTATATATCAAACTTAATTTCTATCTCCCACTTATATAGAATTAGGTATCATGGGTACATAAAAATAAAAAAAATATAAATACTAATATAGTTTTAGAGGTATGATTTACTATTTTTACAAAGATTTATATGCTTATCCAAATATTAATGTAGTATTTACTAGATATACAAAGTTCACTGGACTTTTCTAAATATTTTTTTTATAAAATTAAAAATACTTTATAATATCCCCTAATGAAGATGGAAAAAATATTATATTTGTCCAAAACCAGAGTGAAAACATCACTTTCCTAATAAAAACGGATAAAAATGATTCAGCCATATGAACAGAATCTTCCTAATCAATTGTACTAAGCTAATCAAAATTAAAAAAATCCCAGAGCCTGTCGATCAATTGGGTTCAATCAAACGATTCTCGAAATGTTTTTTTGTTTTTTTTTCTTTCTTTTCAAAGTGCTCTTAGCTTTCAGATGACCCCAAAAGATAATATTAAGAAAAAGGGACCATTCAAGCATTATTTGCCGTTTACAGTTTTTTTAATGTTTATTTATTATAAATAAAAAATATTTTTTGACAAATACATATCTTAGTGAGATTTTAATTTAAAATAAGCGTGAGGTGACTGAAGGAGCTGCTAGTAAGAAATAAGCCGTTCAAACTCTATTTCCACCCTATTTGTTACTAGCATGGGGGATAGAGCTGGGCGTAGGAAAATGCTATATCTAATCAGTGACGAATTTAAGAATTTCATTTAGATGGGGAATTTTTATTTTTTTTTGGAACTGGTTTCACTCATGATTTAAAGTTAATTTTTAACATTTTATTTTAAGTTTAGAAAAGTAAGATCAAAAAGGATTTTTGTATCTATACTAATATTTCAAAGTCACATTTCATTCAAATGAATTTTTTACATAACTTAGTTAAAAGTAAAAAAATGAAAAAGAAAAAATGGTTTAAAAATGATATTTTCTTGGTGAAAAGCATTATTTTTTTAGAATTAGATATTTTTAGCTGTGATTTTTTAAGAAATTTTTTTATATTTGTTTAAAATAAGTTCAAAAAAATTATCTTTTGTTGCGGTAACTGATTTACCCATTACTTCTCGCTTTCTTCTAACAATCGCTAAATATCAATTGCCTTGCCTCTTCAGTATATTTTGAAATACTCTAGTTTTGAACTTTTTTTTTTAAAAAAACTTTACAAATGTACTTTTATTTTTTGATTTAATAAGCTCATAGGCACTAACATTTAAACATCGTGTACAAGTGTTTAATACATCTATTGGTATACTAATAAGAAAAAAAATGTTCATTTAGAAGCCCTATTTAGAAGCCCTTTTTAAAAAATAGATTAGGTCTTTAATCAATACAATAAATTAAAGAAATTCCCTATTTTTATTAGTATATGAAGACATTCTTATTTTTTATAGGTAAAATAAAAAATACAAAAATTGAGAGGAAACACTAAACAGGAATTAAATTTATTAAAGAAATATTTTAAAATATTTTAATTATTTATAAATAAACTTAGGTATATCAAAACCTAAGAAGGGCAGGTGCCCCCTATGGTCCTTTATTAGATTTGCCATTGTCCCTACGTCAAAATCTAACGGCTAGTATGTTTTTGGCTTCGCTTCATTTTCTATTTTCATTTTTTTGTTTTTTATTTATAAAAAATACAAAATTTGTGTGGCGAACTATTTTGAAAACGACTTTCCAGGTTTTTCTAAAATAAAAAATTACCCAGTTTTCAAAATACACTAATGAAATGTTTTCAAATTCTTTTAAAAATATATTTTCCCAAAAAGTTAAAACCATTAGCGTTTTTTAATTCTCTTTTTTTTAAAACATGGAAAATTTAAATTAAAAAATTAAAAGAAAATAAAAAAAATACCAAAGAGAGGCTTAAACCCTGATTGGCAACTTTAGCTTTTTGGCCTTTTGGTCAAAAACACTAAAAAGCTAAGATTTCTCGTTTGGTCAAAAAAACTTAAAAACTAAAAAATCAAATCAAAACACAAACTTTCAGAATATATATTCTATTTAAACTCATACTACTTTTAAAATACAATAATACTCTTTATTCATAATATATTTACTACCATTACTAATTACATATAATTATTAATATCAAATATATAAAAGAATAAAATTGTCTATTTTAAACAAAAAGTAAAAAAATTAGTTTTTTACTTAAATAACCAACTTCAATAAAGCTAGCTTAAAAGCTAAATTACCAAATATTTTACTTTGAATTCAATTTAATTTTTTAACTAAAAATATAAAAAAAAATTACTTTTAAGCTAGTTGCCAATCAAGGTCTTAGACAAATTTTTTGGTTGAAGTCACTTTAAACCAAATAAGTAAAAATTTATTTGGTCAATCGTAGAGATAATTTTAAACTAAAATGCAATAACTCAAAAAATTGTCTTAAAGTGACTTTAAGCTAAAAGATAAAAAAAATATTAAGTAAAAAATAAATTGTTATGTAATCATGAAAAAAGAAATTGTAATATTACATAATTTTATATTCAATATAGATCTTATTTGATAGATTTTGACTAGTAAATTTTAAAAATATAATTTTTTATAAAAAAAAATAATAAAATAAAAGTTATGATATATCTAAAAAAATATATAATAATATTTTATATAAAAAGGCAAAAAAACATTTAAAAAGCTAAAAATCAATAAAAATTAGATTAAAAACTGAGGCTTAGATCACTTTTTAATTTTAAGCAACATACAAAAATTTCAACTTAAAATTGGTTAACAAACGGGACCTTAACATCTGAAGTTGATTTTTCTGGCACAGAAATTAAGAATGATCTCTCAAGTATGGGCTTGACTTTCACTTGATTGTTTTCCATGCACCGAAGTTGATAATGACATAAGATTTTGTTTGGACATCAAAATTAGTATTTATTATTTAATTATATCTTCCAATAAAATGTGCATTCAAAAATACTGTTGCAGAAAAATATAAATTAATAATTTTTGAAAATGTATATAAAATAATATTTTTTAATAAAATTTTTGATAAGAGTGTTAGTATTAATAGCATTACTGGTAAATAATTTGTTTACTTTTTGTTAGTAGGTTGATTTTTGTCCAATCTCAACGCACACACAATTAGGCGATTGTAATTGAGGTTGAGCCCACTTTTGATTTAAATCAATTATGTTAAAAAATTAGTTTAAAAAAGTAATTTAAATAAAAAATTAAATTAGTTGAATATTACTGATTATGTAATTAGATCTCATTAATCTACAAAAAATTACTGAGTATAACTGAATGGGACGAATTCAACTTGGATCGGTCCACTTGAAGCCTAACAGGACCCAATATGAGGGGCTGATGTATGGGCCAAGAAGACAAAAACAAGGACAACGGCTCACACAAGGCCTAGCAGTACATGGACAGCTAGACAGTGGCCTCAATACGGACAAGATGACTGGATCAGAATAACATCAGTTGTGTAGTTGAGCCTCTAGTAGTAATGAGGTTAATTGGCCAAATATCGAGCATTAATGAGGACAGTTTGGCCGAATGAAAAAACATTAGATGCGATTTGATCAGGATCGTACAGTCGTTGAGAGAAAGCTTGGCCGAGAAGATAACATTAAATGCAATTAGATCGAAATCATACAATAGTTGAGTTGGATTACATGGAATTAACCACACCGCTCATAGGGTGTGGCCTATAACTGGATCGGCCATCATGGGCTCTAGAGATGAGGTATGTGAAAACTGATCTTCTAGTTAAAATTTTGTCAATTTGGTTATTGTCATTATCTCTCTGCAAAATGCACTTCTAACTTTACTATTGGATTGACTTTTGACATTCGTCGTCGGACAGTTTATGTTTGTCGCATTTTACATGTCACACAAACCATTGGAAGGATCTTTTGGACTGAATTTAGTCCACTAAACAAATTCAATTACGAATCAATCCCCTACACTAACTTTGACAGAAATGCCCAATGTTTTTGTGAGAATCAGTGATAAATTTATCATAAAAATGTTATTCTTGATTATTCAAAAGTTTTTAATGACTTGGGTTTCATGAACATGGAAATTTATTTGCACTAAAATTTTATTGACATAAATTTTTTTATGCTTTTTTTAAATAAAAATTTTGGTATTTATTATAAATTTTATTTAATAGATCTCGACAATAGAATTACAAAGCTGTTAACCTTATGCAAAACAAACTTATAAAATGAAAATTATGACATTTTAAAATTTGTAGTTATGAAATCCCATTTAATTGCTAGTTCATGTCGTGTATTATTACTAGAATTATTTGTGTAAATGCTCTATCTTAATTTAGTTGAGAGACAAGAGAAGGTAAAAAAAATCAAGTCGTGCTCTTATTAAATTAAGTTTTTATAATTAAATATTTATAATGTAGTTTGCCTTGATTTGAATTGATAATTATAGATTTATGGCAAAATTATTCTTTTTTTTTAACAATAAGTAAGTAATCATGCTGGTGAAATTTAAAAAGTAATTATTAATTGTCACATCAATTAGTGTCATAAATCTCTTTAAATCACACGATTATATGAATTTATATTTAAAAATAAAATTATAAAATTATGACTATCAAAAAATTTGTAGTGCCATTATTCTTGAAATATTTTTTTTATGTTTGGGGTTCTCAGCTTGTGTTTGTTTTAATTTTTATTTTTTTTATAAATGTTTTAATTTTTTATTTTTTTTATAAAATAAATAAATATATAAAAAAATAAAAAAATTAATTAATTACAATAGAATACCAAATAAGTAGACTTTTAAACAAAAAATAATAATTTTAAAAAAACTAAGCCACATAGAAGCTCACTCAATCATGCACTTGTACCACATGTGACAGCTGTTTCCATGCCCTTTTTAATTTTATTTCCTCATGTTCTGCTGTTCTATTAGAAAATGATTTCTAAAGTAGACTATGTTCCACTTTTATTTTTAGTTTTGTTTATTTTGTTATTTTGTGTGGGGGGTAAGTCTATAAACATACTGATTTATTTATTTATTTAATTAACTATAAATAAATATTAAATTCACCTCTCTTATTGATATCATGTAAATGGTCCTTTTAACATTTACACTAATCTTTTTATCTTTTAGAAAAAAATATCCTGGTGCATTGCAACAGTTTTGCCTTCTATGTTATCATTTCTTGTATTTTGTTTTTTTGAAATTGTCCTCTAAATTGACCTGACATTTCTCTTAATTTACATTGTGGTCCCATTTCACAAGAGCATCAAAATCATTATGTAGAAGGGACAAATCAATCTAGGACATTGTTTGGCATTTGGTGGGGAAGGCTCCAAAGACTCACAGTGGGACAAAACAAAATGACAATCTAGAAAGTATGTAGGCCTAAAATAGATTAGTGGTGTGGAGGGTGTAGCTAGGATTTCAGCATTAGAGAGGCTAATTTGGTATTATTAAAATTAATAGTTTATAAATTAAAATTTGTAATAAAAAATGTAAATATTTGATAAAGATTTTAATTTGTAGTTAAAATAAAAGAAAAAATAATTATAATTTGTAATATAAATTATGAGTGTTTAGAATAAATTATAATTTATAACTAAAATTAATAGTAAAAAATTAAAAACTGTCTAATAAAAAGCTTTGCCAAACACACGCTTGGAGGATCAATCAAATAAAGAAAATATTCATATACTGGTTTCACATATTAAAAGCTTTGGGTAAACAAAATCCAACTCTATGATTGGTTAAAATTGTAAAATGGAACCCCACTAAAATAGTACTTGGGTAAATAAAATTCTACTCTATTAATGGTTAAAGCTATATAGTGGGTTCCACTAAAATTGTTACTATGGATGGATAAACAAAATTTTACTCTATAATTGGTTAAAAGTGTATATATAGTGGATTCCACTAAAATATTAACTTTGAACAGGTAAACAAAACTCTACTTTTTAATTAGTGAGTCCTACTTAAAATAGTAATCTAAAAGGGTAAACTAATTATGCTTTATTCATGGTTCAAATTGTACAGTAGAGCCCCACTAAAATAACAGCTACTGTGCTGATCAATAATAACAATCAAAGAAAAGAGTTATGGTGAATGAACAAAACTCAACTCCATAACAGATTAAAAATGGGAATCCCATATAAATGGATAAATGTGACTGTATTAATTGATGAATGAGGAACATGGTAGGTGAACATAATCAAATTTTGTCATATTAATTATCTAAAAAGAATAAAAAATTGTCATGTCGCAACATATGATTCTCATAGCAATAACGTGACGAGTTAAAACTGAATATTGGGTTCGAGTCAAATAATAACTTTAAATATTGGGTCCCAATCAAATAATAACTTTGAATAAGTAAGCAAAATTCTATTCGTCAAAGTTTTTGTAGTTTAATGGCATATTTCTTCAATTTTTTATTTTAAAAGTTGCAGGGTTAAATCCTATGACGGGCAGTTGGAGATAATTCTTCTTCCATTTCTTTTAAATTCAAATAGTGCATGTTTTTTTTGTAATAAAATAAATAAAAAAAACAAAACTCTATTCAATAATTGGTTAAAAGTGGATCCCACTAAAATAGTAACTTTGGATGGAT